>JAPWDM010000001.1:118881815-119126815 GCA_035578155.1 Brachynemurus nebulosus | reverse complement strand
TTCATCGTGACGGCGGATGCGCGCTTCCTTCGTGGCCGTACATTGGCCTATAACATGCCCTAAAGTCTCAGGAAGCGACCTGCATTGTCGACATGTTGCATCCGCAGTGGGGTTGATCCTTTGTAGTGCCACTCTAGTAGGTGTTGTGTTGGTTCTGAGTTTTAAGGCACTACAATACCTGCCGGGCTTTAATAATGTCGGATCGTACATGAAAGCATTTGATATCGGATCATCGAGGTGAGCATGAACCCCTCTCCCCTGTGTTTTGCTTTCCCCCCACTTAGCCACTTCTAACTTTTTTAATCGACGCTTATGCCTCCTCACTTCGGGGAATGAAACCGGCCAAGGCAACCGAAGTGCATTACACAATTTACGTAATTTATTCTCTAAATTTGTGGAAGCTATAAGCGCCTTGATAGGGTCTTCACTCTTCATGAATTTCAATCCATGTCCCAAAGTTATCGTGGCTACAAGATTTTCTAACTTTGGGAAACCTAGTCCTCCGTCCCTCTTGCCGGCATAAATGAACCCATCACAAGTACTAAGAGGGAGATGCAGGATTTCTTTCACCGCAACACGTAGGTCCCTATCGATCTCTCTTAACAGTGTTGCGGGAGCCACGCCCAGGATAAGCGTGAACAAATAGTGTGGGACTAGGTGCGTGGTGAGCAAATCGACCTTTTGGTGAGGTTTGAGAGCCAGTCGCTTGACTCTCGTTAGGCAGTTTCGAATGTTCTCTTTAACCTCACCTATTTCTATACCTCTCCATGGAGATATACTGACCCCTAAGTATGTTATTAATGATTCCGGCCCTGTATACGGAATCCGCTCACCACTAGACAGCGACATGTCGGGATCCTGGATATACCATGCCTCTCTTGTCGGAACAATTTCAAAAACTTTACATTTCGCTGGTTGAAGTGACATTTCAAGATAATTAAAATATTGTTCTGTTTCCGACAAGAGTCTCCTAGCCTGTGGTGCACTGTCCGCTAAAAGTATCAAGTCGTCTGCGAACGCTAGACAGGAGAGACTGCTGCCTTCAGCCAGGGTATAGCCCGACATTTTTTCTAGTGCGAGGAGAAGCGGTTCAGTAACAAGATTATATAACAGAGGGGATAGTGGATCCCCTTGCTTCACTCCTCGGACCAGATTAATTGTGGCACTTTCTTTGCCGCAGTGAATGGTAGTGTGCACCCCTTTATATGATTCTTCCACGAGCCGCACCACATGCTCGTGGAGCCCCTTACGACGTAGTGCAGGTCCAATTGACTGGTGGGGTATCCGGTCAAAGGCCTTTGAAATGTCTAATTGCACTACGACCAGGCCTTTGTGACTGCTTTTTGCCTGGCCTATAACTTCACTAAGGAGGTGCACATTATTAAAAATACCAGACTCGGGGACAAAGCCTTTTTGTCTGGTAGTCAATTTGACCACCCTAGAGAGTTGCTTATTAAGAGAGTCATAGTTACTCCCGCCGTTTACCCGCGCTTGCTTGAATTTCTTCACGTTGACATTCAGAGCACTGGGCAGAAATCACATTGCGTCAACACCCGTTGGGGCCATCGCAATGCTTTGTTTTAATTAGACAGTCGGATTCTCCTAGTCCGTGCCAGTTCTGAGTTAACCGTTAAATGGCGGCCGAAGAGAACATTTACGCATATATATTTTTCATTTTAATATAATATAATTAAATAAATAAAAATATAAATATAAAAATTATATGATATATATGTTGAGTAAAGTCTCGCAGCAAGAAAGTTCCGTAGGTGGCCAAGGCACGGGACCGAGTTCGGATCCACAAAAACATATACCTAAAACTAATTCATTAATAGCATACAAGTAAATAATAATTTAAAAAATTTTCAATAATTACATAGATATGTAAAGTATTTTTCGAACAAATGAAAAAACTTTTAATGAAATTATTATAAATAAATCATATTTAGTTTTATTATATAAATAATACAGCCTTTGTATATAAAAACTTTAGCCATCATTTTACATAAATGATTATTATCAAATATATATTAAATCCCCAAATATTCATTTATTATACACATAATAACTAATTACTTAGAAAATTATGTAATTTATAAATTATTCTTATGGAGTACATATTAATAAAATAACAAAAATAAAAAATCAGATTTTTATATATCAGTACTGTACCATACAATAATTAAATATAATTACAAATAAAATCGATTTTTCCAATAATTGTTCTATATAATACATAAATACACACATTATAATTATTTATTATTTTAATAAATAAAATTTACAAAACATATGTATAACATTTAGTAGGTAATATGGTATCACCTCACCCAGGCCCGGCACGTTAGCCATAACCTACATCCCAATCAAGCCCGACACGCCCCGGTCCTCAGAGCCAATCCTTATCCCGAAGTTACGGATCTAATTTGCCGACTTCCCTTACCTACATTATTCTATCGACTAGAGGCTCTTCACCTTGGAGACCTGCTGCGGATATGGGTACGAACCGGCGCGACACCTCCACGTGGCCCTCACCTGGATTTTTAAGGTCCGAGGGAATGATCCAGACACCGCCGCAACTGCGGTGCTCTTCGCGTTCCAAACCCTATCGCCCTGCTAGAGGATTCCAGGGAACTCGAACGCTCATGCAGAAAAGAAAACTCTTCCTGGATCTTCCGACGGCGTCTCCAGGCCTCTTTGGGTTACCCCGACGAACACTCATATACACATATATAATGTGAATGAGGGCCCGACTTATATACGGTTCCGCTGCCGGGTACCGGAATAGGAACCGGTTTCCCTTTCGCCCAATGGATGTAATTATTTATTATTTATTTATTTATTTTATAAAATTTTATTATTTTAAATAATAATTATTTATAAAAATAATTATATAATTTATTAAAACACATCAACATTAACATCGGTTTTCACCTAGGGCTTAGGATCGACTGACTCGTGTGCAACGGCTGTTCACACGAAACCCTTCTCCACGTCAGTCCTCCAGGGCCTCGCTGGAGTATTTGCTACTACCACCAAGATCTGCACCGATGGCGGCTCCAGACAGCCTCACGGCCAATCCTTCCGCGCACACCATCGCGACCCTCCTACTCGTCAAGTTTTCATGATATTTAAAAATTTTTATAAAAATAATAAATATCTATAATAACAATTGACGATAGAGTATAAGCACGACGCTTCAGCGCCATCCATTTTCAGGGCTAGTTGCTTCGGCAGGTGAGTTGTTACACACTCCTTAGCGGATTCCGACTTCCATGGCCACCGTCCTGCTGTCTTAAGCAACCAACGCCTTTCATGGTATCCCATAAGCGTCGATTTTGGCGCTTTAACTCTATGTTTGGTTCATCCCACAGCGCCAGTTCTGCTTACCAAAAGTGGCCCACTTGGCATTCTGATCCATAAATATTATCTTAATTAAAAATATTATTCTCATAGCTTCACATATATATAAAATTAAAAATAAAATCAATATATGATTTTAAGCAAGCTAGAGATCTCACCCATTTAAAGTTTGAGAATAGGTTGAGGTCGTTTCGGCCCCAAGGCCTCTAATCATTCGCTTTACCGGATGAGACTCGTTGAATGATGAACGCCAGCTATCCTGAGGGAAACTTCGGAGGGAACCAGCTACTAGATGGTTCGATTAGTCTTTCGCCCCTATACCCAGTTCCGACGATCGATTTGCACGTCAGAATCGCTACGGACCTCCATCAGGGTTTCCCCTGACTTCGTCCTGACCAGGCATAGTTCACCATCTTTCGGGTCCCAGCGTGTACGCTCTAGGTGCACCTTTATTCATAATAAAAATTATAAAAAAATTATAAGAATAATATAAGATGCCCTGGGAGTGCGATATTTAATACATAATAAAAATATATCCTCCCTCAAATTTATAATAAAAAAAATAAAAATCTTTTTTAAAAAAATTATTTTACTTTCATTTCGCCTTTGGGTTTCATAAAATTTATTAATATTTCGATGAAAAAATATTTTATTCCCAATGACTTGCGCACATGCTAGACTCCTTGGTCCGTGTTTCAAGACGGGTCCTGAAAGTACCCAAAGCTATAGCGTCGCTGACAAAAAGATTATTGTTCAAATTAATACCTAAAAACTGACAGTAATATGGTATGATTTATTGGTATAAAAACCAAATAAAATCATTTGTTTTATTAAGAAATATAAAAAACCTAATAAAACCCATATATACTCGTTTTAGGTAATGAACGTGTAAAAAAAAAAATTTTTACACTTAATCTTATATTATGAATATTTATACCGTCAAACAATTAATTAGATAATATAGGCATATATTACACAAATAAATAAAAATTTATAATATAATATACAATGCACAAAAATATTTCATAAATCAATATTTAACGGGTCGCGACGTCCTACAAGATGAGAAGTGCATACCTCGTTATTATACACAACATATAGTAGTGCAATAATTTTATAAATTATAAATATACCATAAAAAATTATAATATATAATAATAATAAATTTTGTCACTAACAAATACAAGTTGGTTAATATACGATAAAAAGTAAATGAATCTCATCTTTCGACCTTTCGGGTTTTTCAGGTTTACCCCTGAACGGTTTTACGTACTCTTGAACTCTCTCTTCAAAGTTCTTTTCAACTTTCCCTCACGGTACTTGTTCGCTATCGGTCTCGTGGTTATATTTAGCCTTAGATGGAGTTTACCACCCACTTAGAGCTGCACTCTCAAGCAACCCGACTCTAAGGAGAGATCCACCTGTTATTCAGTATATAGTCACTACGGGCCTGGCACCCTCTCTGGGTATATGGCCCCATTCAAGATGGACTTGGACTTATTACATAAAATAACAGGTTATATAAAAAATTATGGATCCTCCCAAACACTACATTCCCCGAATGACCATTTTTATTTAGCCATGGGGTTCAGTGATGGGCTTTTCCCTCTTCGCTCGCCGCTACTAAGGGAATCCTAGTTAGTTTCTTTTCCTCCGCTTAATAATATGCTTAAATTCAGCGGGTAATCTCACCTACTCTGAGGTCGCAATTATAAATAAATAAAATAAAAATGTTTTTTTTTTCAATATTTTCTTTATAAATAAATATAAAAAAATTTTATTTTGAAAAAATAAAAACACTATTAGTAATTACTTAAACCAAAAAATTTTATCTTATGTTATTATGTTAAATTTTTAAATATTATTATTTAATATTTATATGAAAATTAATAAGAAATAAATTATTTCGTTATTTCATATTTTCATAAAATAAAAATAATTAGATATTTAAAACACATATATACATGAATAATTTTTGGTTTTCATTACTATATGTGTTTAAATTTATTTTTATATTTTTTTAGAAAATATTGTTTCATTTTTATTAAATTAAAATGATGTGATGTATTATTTGATTTTCTTATTCTTACACATTTATAATAAGTAAGATATAGAAAAATAATATTAAAAATACATACATTAAAAACATCATATAATTTAGAATGACGTATAAATTAAAAAAATATACGAACATTCATTTTATTATTTTTAAGATATATATTTTAAAAAATATATTATCTTTTATTAAAAATAATCTTTTAATATATTATTGTATACGACCCTCAGCCAGGTGTGGTCCGGGAACAGTATCCAAGGACCGCAATGTGCGTTCGAAATGTCGATGTTCATGTGTCCTGCAGTTCACAAGTTGACGCGCAATTAGCTGCGTTCTTCATCGACCCACGAGCCAAGTGATCCACCGTTCAGGGTAATCTTTATATTATTAAATTTTAAAAAATATTTATATTAAATAAAAATTTATACTTTTTTTATTATTATAAAATAATAATAAAAAGACTGCAATAAAAAAAAAATTTTTTTTTTGTTTTATATTGACTTACATTTGTATAAAAGAATAAATAATAATATTTAATAAAATTTTATTAGATACAGTGCTTGCTTGTTTATTTGACAAAACATTAAAAAAAAAAAAAATTTTTTTTAAAGAAAACTCATTTATTAAATAACTATATTATAAATAAGACATATTGAAAATAACTTGTTTTGTTATTTTACGAATATGCTATTTATTTTATATAGATTCAATAAATTTTTAATATTGTTAATATAAAAAAAAAAAAAAATTTATATATTGATATATAAAAATAAACACATATCAAAAAAAAAAAAATTAAAAAATCAAATTAACATTTGGATGTAAAACTTTATAACCAATAATATATTTAATATATTAAAAATTGGTATCCAAATACGTGTTTATTTATTACAATATTATAATTTTTATATTATAAAAATTATATATTTTATAAAGTAAGTTATAGAAAAAAAGTAAATTTTTCTTTTACTTACATAAAAATATAAGGAATTTATAAACAAAATATTTTAACAAAACATTAATATATATAAAAAATCACAAAAATCAAGTTTTGTTATATTTCGTTAATGATCCTTCCGCAGGTTCACCTACGGAAACCTTGTTACGACTTTTACTTCCTCTAAATGATCAAGTTTGGTCATCTTTCCAGCATCATCGGCAATGTCTTTTAAAAACATTGCCGCGCACCAGTCTGAAGACCTCACTAAATCATTCAATCGGTAGTAGCGACGGGCGGTGTGTACAAAGGGCAGGGACGTAATCAACGCGAGCTTATGACTCGCGCTTACTGGGAATTCCTCGTTCATGGGGAATAATTGCAAGCCCCAATCCCTAGCACGAAGGAGGTTCAGCGGGTTACCCGGACCTTTCGGCCAGAGGAAAACACGCTGATTCCTTCAGTGTAGCGCGCGTGCGGCCCAGAACATCTAAGGGCATCACAGACCTGTTATTGCTCAATCTCGTGCGGCTAGAAGCCGCCTGTCCCTCTAAGAAGAATTATTTGTACGCCGGCAGTAAAAACCACATCAAAAAACTGATGTCACTTTAGTTAATGTATCATGTTAAATATATCATTAATGCAGATTAAGTAATTACACATAGAAATTTATCCCCAAAGAAATAAAAAACATAAATGAATATTATCAATCATACATATTATAAATATATTAAAACAAAATATACAAATAACATTCAGTAACAATACAGCCGATGGGCCTTGAGATGCCGGTAATAAAGTACGTCTATTTAGTAGGCTAGAGTCTCGTTCGTTATCGGAATTAACCAGACAAATCGCTCCACCAACTAAGAACGGCCATGCACCACCACCCACCGAATCAAGAAAGAGCTCTCAATCTGTCAATCCTTCCGGTGTCCGGGCCTGGTGAGGTTTCCCGTGTTGAGTCAAATTAAGCCGCAGGCTCCACTCCTGGTGGTGCCCTTCCGTCAATTCCTTTAAGTTTCAGCTTTGCAACCATACTTCCCCCGGAACCCAAAAGCTTTGGTTTCCCGGAAGCTGCCCGCCAAGTCATCGGAGGAACTTTGGCGGATCGCTAGCTGGCATCGTTTATGGTTAGAACTAGGGCGGTATCTGATCGCCTTCGAACCTCTAACTTTCGTTCTTGATCAATCAAAACATTTTTGGCAAATGCTTTCGCTTCTGTCCGTCTTGCGACGATCCAAGAATTTCACCTCTAACGTCGCAATACGAATGCCCCCATCTGTCCGTATTAATCATTACCTCGGAAAAACTTCCGAAAACCAACAAAATAGAACCGAGGTCCTATTCCATTATTCCATGCACACAATATTCAGGCACTATTTAAATTTTAAAGCCTGCTTTAAGCACTCTAATTTGTTCAAAGTAAACGTACCGGCCCATCTCGACACTCAATTAAGAGCACCGCGATAGGATTATAATTGGGAGGCTGTCTCCATTATTTAAATTATAAAAAATAAATAACTTTAACACTTACGATAAATTATACTTTAATGTACATATTAGTATATAAAATTTAACTAGTATACTTTAAACTTTTCAAGCAAGTAAAAATATAAATAATAACTTACCATAAAAATAAAAATTTAAATAAAAATACAAGTATTTATAACCATATTATACAATATATAATTTATACCTCACCACCGGTAGGACGTCCCACAAAACATGCCAGTTAAACACCGCGAGCGGTGAACCGACAGTGTAGGACACAAATTCGACTACGAGCTTTTTAACCGCAACAACTTTAATATACGCTATTGGAGCTGGAATTACCGCGGCTGCTGGCACCAGACTTGCCCTCCAATGGATCCTCGTTAAAGGATTTAAAGTGTACTCATTCCGATTACGGGGCCTCGGATGAGTCCCGTATCGTTATTTTTCGTCACTACCTCCCCGTGCCGGGAGTGGGTAATTTGCGCGCCTGCTGCCTTCCTTGGATGTGGTAGCCGTTTCTCAGGCTCCCTCTCCGGAATCGAACCCTGATTCCCCGTTACCCGTTACAACCATGGTAGGCGCAGAACCTACCATCGACAGTTGATAAGGCAGACATTTGAAAGATGCGTCGCCGGTACTATAAAGACCGTGCGATCAGCTAAAAGTTATTCAGAGTCACCAAATTATTACGATGCACATATATTAAATATATATATGAAATTATAAAAAAACATAAAATATATTATAAAAATATGTTAACATCGATTGGTTTTGATCTAATAAAAGCATTCCTTCCATCTCTGGTCGGAACTCTGTTTGCATGTATTAGCTCTAGAATTACCACAGTTATCCAAGTAAATGTATGTACGATCTAAGGAACCATAACTGATATAATGAGCCTTTCGCGGTTTCACCTTAATATGGCTTGTACTGAGACATGCATGGCTTAATCTTTGAGACAAGCATATGACTACTGGCAGGATCAACCAGGGAACTGTATGTTCCAAACTTAATAAAATTATTCCAATTTAAAAAAAAAAGAAATATTTTAAAAAGTTTTTCATTTATTAATCAGTATGAAATTTCTTCATAAACTGACATAAACATATAAAAATTATAACAAAAATTGAAATAAAAATAAATTTATTTCTTTTGTTACTTTTTATATAAAAAATATTTTCTAAAATTTTTAATATTTAAAAAAATAAAAAAAATTCTTCGCTAGATTGTATGCGACAATTTTTAAATATATAAAATATATATTTATTTAACGTTCGAATAACACACTTCATTCGCGCTTGGTATGTAGTGAGTTTCTGCATTATAAATTTATTAAAAAATTTATTTTATAAAATTGTTTGTCCACATAAGAGCCTAAGGCTTAACACCTATAGCCCATGGACTTGCTTTGACATAATATAGGATAATATTAAAAAATTATAAAAATTATATATAAATGGTTTTGGGTTAATAAAAATATATGTGAATTATTAATAAAAATCATAAAAATTTTTAATAAATAAAAACACATATTTTTTTTAATACCAAAACACTTACTTTATATATTTTCATAATTTTTCGATGAAGTACCTTTACGATGTTACTGTAGTAAATAAAAATTATTTGAAAATATCAACTTAACAAAAAATAATATTTTCAAAAGAACAGAACTTAGTCAAAATAAAACTATTAATGTAATGGTCTTACACACATACATAATAGCTATATATACTTTGACCGAACCGTTCATAATGTTTAAGTCAACTACACACATCGATATTTAAAAAGGTACCATCATCATATATAAGTTTTGGATTTTGCAGCGTGGTAAATTTTCCTTTTTTTTTATATTTTTTTGTTTTAATTTGTTATAAAAATGATAAAAACTATAAAATATATAATTATTAATGAAGTTTTTTAAAGTTTATATTAAAATATAAGAATTTTTTTTAAAATTTTTCATTTTTTTTTCATTTTTTTTGATTTTTATATAGACACATAAAACATAGTACAGTAACAACACACATCGTAAGACGATGTTTGTACTCAATATAAGTCAGATGACTGCAACAACATCGCTTACATACAAAATCAATGTATATTTGAACTTAGAAAAAATTTTTACATATTAATAGTAAATGATACAAAATTTTTAAGAATTCATATATTTTAAAACTTTTTTTAAAATTATCATGTATTTTCTTAAAATAAATAAATGTGGATAAGTATTTTTTATGTAAAAATAATAGTTTAAGAGTAAATTTATAATTTGTTATTTATGATGTACGTTTTATCAACTTTTATGAATAGTTAGAAAAATCATAATAAAACATTCACATATACCAATATTTCAATACTTTAACTTACTTTTGGTTAAAATATTATACATTCACCTGACTTTTGTTAACGTATTAAAATATTTTACTTCCATTAGTATTTTAAATGTACATTTTTCATACATTATCATAAGATACAAAACTATTAAAAATTCATAAATTTTAAAACTTTTTTTAAAATTATCATGTATTTTCTTAAAATAAACAAATGTGGATAAGTATTTTTTATGTAAAAATAATAGTTTAAGAGTAAATTTATAATTTGTTATTTATGATGTACGTTTTATCAACTTTTATGAATAGTTAGAAAAATCATAATAAAACATTCACATATACCAATATTTCAATACTTTAACTTACTTTTGGTTAAAATATTATACATTCACCTGACTTTTGTTAACGTATTAAAATATTTTACTTCCATTAGTATTTTAAATGTACATTTTTCATACATTATCATAAGATACAAAACTATTAAAAATTCATAAATTTTAAAACTTTTTTTAAAATTATCATGTATTTTCTTAAAATAAATAAATGTGGATAAGTATTTTTTATGTAAAAATAATAGTTTAAGAGTAAATTTATAATTTGTTATTTATGATGTACGTTTTATCAACTTTTATGAATAGTTAGAAAAATCATAATAAAACATTCACATATACCAATATTTCAATACTTTAACTTACTTTTGGTTAAAATATTATACATTCACCTGACTTTTGTTAACGTATTACAATATCTTACTTACATTAGTATTTTAAATGTACATTTTTCATACATTATCATAAGATACAAAACTATTAAAAATTCATAAATTATAAAACTTTTTTTAAAATTATCATGTATTTTCTTAAAATAAACAAATGTGGATAAGTATTTTTTATGTAAAAATAATAGTTTAAGAGTAAATTTATAATTTGTTATTTATGATGTACGTTTTATCAACTTTTATGAATAGTTAGAAAAATCATAATAAAACATTCACATATACCAATATTTCAATACTTTAACTTACTTTTGGTTAAAATATTATACATTCACCTGACTTTTGTTAACGTATTAAAATATTTTACTTCCATTAGTATTTTAAATGTACATTTTTCATACATTATCATAAGATACAAAACTATTAAAAATTCATAAATTTTAAAACTTTTTTTAAAATTATCATGTATTTTCTTAAAATAAACAAATGTGGATAAGTATTTTTTATGTAAAAATAATAGTTTAAGAGTAAATTTATAATTTGTTATTTATGATGTACGTTTTATCAACTTTTATGAATAGTTAGAAAAATCATAATAAAACATTCACATATACCAATATTTCAATACTTTAACTTACTTTTGGTTAAAATATTATACATTCACCTGACTTTTGTTAAATTATTACAATATCTTACTTCCATTAGTATTTTAAATCTACATTTTTCATACATTATCATAAGATAAAAAGCCATTTCAATACTTTATATTTCATTACTGTATACATACAATGTACAGTATACATACAATATCATATAAAAAACCTTTCTAAATATGTAAGAAAAATAAAAATCAATATTTGTATTTTAACTACATATGTATATATTCATACATACTACATATATATATATTCAGTAAGATGTGTTAGGGTGGCACCCTTCTTTAAATAATAATACATATACATAATAACATACCACATATATCATATATATATGTTTAGTAACATGTATGTGTTTGTGATGTTTCCCTCTTTTTTATAAACCAGAATATATTAAATGATAGGAAACATAAAAAGTTTTACATATATATATTCAGTAAAATATGTTGGAGTCGCACCCTTCTTTAAATATTAAAACATATACATAATAATATCCCACATATACATAATAATATCCCACAGTATACATACAATATCATATAAAAAACCTTTCTAAATATGTAAGAAAAATAAAAATCAATATTTGTATTTTAACTACATATGTATATATTCATATATACTACATATATATATATATATATATATATATATATATATATATATATATATATATATATATATATATATATATATTCAGTAAGATGTGTTAGGGTGGCACCCTTCTTTAAATAATAATACATATACATAATAACATACCACATATATCATATATATATATGTTTAGTAACATGTATGTGTTTGTGATGTTTCCCTCTTTTTTATAAACCAGAATATATTAAATGATAGGAAACATAAAAAGTTTTACATATATATATTCAGTAAAATATGTTGGAGTCGCACCCTTCTTTAAATATTAAAACATATACATAATAATATCCCACATATACATAATAATATCCCACAGTATACATACAATATCATATAAAAAACCTTTCTAAATATGTAAGAAAAATAAAAATCAATATTTGTATTTTAACTACATATGTATATATTCATACATACTACATATATATATATATTCAGTAAGATGTGTTAGGGTGGCACCCTTCTTTAAATAATAATACATATACATAATAACATACCACATATATCATATATATATGTTTAGTAACACGTATGTGTTTGTGATGTTTCCCCCTTTTTTTATAAACCAGAATATATTAAATGATAGGAAACATAAAAAGTTTAGTGTACGATAAACCGTCGTGAAGTTAAAGCACATAATATGTGTTGTTATATGCACTTAAACATTGTTTTTTGTGAACTTGTTTTTATTATTTTTTTCAATTATTCTTACAAGTGGTTACAACCATTATTAATTTTAAAAAAATTTGTAATTTTTTCCAAAACTATAAATTTTATATATAATAAAAGTGAACGAATTGTGTTACTTTTAACAAAATACATGTAAATGCGAACTTGTTTCTATTTTTTTAAACTATTACTTAAAAAGTGGTTTTAATATATATTAATTTTACAAAAATTGAAATTTTCTTCAAAATTATAAATTTTACATATAAAAATGTGAACGATTTGTGTTTGTGAAGTTTGTGGCGTTTGTGACTACTTTTTGTATGTGACCGTAATTGTTTAATTACAAAGTTTAAGTGCATATACCTTCATATATTATGTGCTTTTATTTCACAATGCTATTTTATATATTATAATGTACACTCATTTTACAAAAATTGAAATTTTCTTCAAATATATAAATTTTTAATATAAAACAGTAATAGATTTATCTTAACAAAATACATCAGTTTCAATTATCAATTTGTATCATTTACAAATAACAAGTAAGTAAAATTTTTTTCATTAACAAAACTATGATTAAGATTTTCTTTTATTATATATTTGTTTTTTATTTCTATTAGATATGAGAAATTATAAACGTAAAACTGAAAGAGGTTTTATATCTATCGAAACATTTAATGATGCCGCAAAAACAATAATTTCTGGAAACCGAAGTATCAATGCTGCTTCAAAGGAATTTAATATTAAACGTACGACACTATCACGTTATATAATTAAGTTAAAAGCATATAAAAATAAGGAAACGCAAGATTTACCGACAATTGGTTATAAAAAACCTAGACAAGTATTTTCTAAGGACCAGGAAATTGCATTAAAAGATTATTTACTACAAATGGCTTCGATATTTTATGGATTGACTCCGAAAAATGTTCGCCAGCTTGCTTATGAGTGTGCTGAAAAATTTAATATTAAAATGCCTGAAATATGGAAAATTAATAAAATAGCTGGCAAAGAGTGGCTTACTAGTTTTCTAAAAAGGAATCGAGAATTATCAATTAGAAAACCAGAAGCAACAAGTATCGGACGAGCGACATCATTCAATGTTCAAAATGTAAAACCATTTTTCACAAAATTAGCTGAAGTTAAGAATAAATATCAATTTACCGCATCAAATATTTATAATGTTGATGAAACCTCAATTAGTACTGTATTAAAACCTCCTAAAATAATTGCTGCCAAAGGTAAAAAAAATGTTGGCTCCATAACTTCTGCTGAACGGGGCACTAATGTCACACTAATATGTGCTGTTTCTGCAAACGGAAATACAGTGCCTCCTATGTTCGTATTTCCACGAAAAAAATATAAAAATCATTTTATTAATAATGGACCAAAAGGTTCTATTGGTGCAGGAAATTCTAGCGGTTGGGTAACAAATGAAGAATTTTTTATGTACATGCAGCATTTCATCGCACACGTTAAACCATCTATTAATAATCCAGTATTACTCTTATTAGATAATCATTCCTCACATTTACATGTACCAACCTTAAACTTAGCGAAAGATAATGGGATCGTAATGTTATCCTTTCCACCACATTGTAGCCATAAATTACAACCACTTGATGTGGCTGTGTATGGACCATTTAAGAAATATGCTTCAACTGCACAAGATTTATGGTTAAGAAATAATCCAGGTGAAAAAATAACAATATATGATATCCCAAAAATAGTAGCAGATTCATTACCATTAGCTACAACTAATACAAATATCATAAAAGGATTTAAAAAGACTGGAATATTTCCATATAATGAAAATATTTTTACTCAAGATGATTTCGCTCCGTCATTCGTAACTGATCCCCCAGAATCGCAAATTTTAACATCATCACCTACAATATTTTCTCCAGAAATAGTTCGACCGTACCCAAGGGCTGCTTCAAAAGAACAGGGTCAAACCAAGAGGAAAAGAAAATCTAGTGTTTTAACCGATTCAATAGAAATAAAAACATTAGAGAAAGAACAAAATATAAAAAAAAAGTGTAAAAAAGTTACTAAAAAAATTAATATTTGTATTAATAGTAATTGCTTAATATTATTACCAAGGATTTCTTGCTTAATATGCAATGAACTATTTTCAAAGTGTAGCCTCAAAGAAACGTGGATTGAATGTCAGTTGTGCAAAAATTGGGCGCATATTAATTGCGTACCTAATACTAGTGATACATATATATGTATTAATTGTGATAATATTTCCATATAAATATTTCAAAAAAATTATTTATAAATGATACAAATTTCTTTAATATGGTTAATTGGATAAGGGTAACTTATTTAAGTCACCCTTATCCAAATAACCGTAATTTTGTCATATCTTTTGTGTGGTGTAATTTTTATATGTTCAACTTACCTCTGTAATGTCGTTAATTGGATAAGACTGATTTATTTAAGTGTGGTAATTTGACCATATCTTTTGTGTGGGGTAATTTTTACATGTTCAACTTACCTCTGTATCCAACTAACCCCGGTCTACCCTAACTTATTTAAGTCACCCTTATCCAAATAACCGTAATTTTGTCATATCTTTTGTGTGGTGTAATTTTTATATGTTCAACTTACCTCTGTAATGTCGTTAATTGGATAAGACTGATTTATTTAAGTGTGGTAATTTGACCATATCTTTTGTGTGGGGTAATTTTTACATGTGCAACTTACCTCTGTACCCAACTAACCCCGGTCTACCCTAACTTATTTAAGTCACCCTTATCCAAATAACCGTAATTTTGTCATATCTTTTGTGTGGTGTAATTTTTATATGTTCAACTTACCTCTGTAATGTCGTTAATTGGATAAAACTGATTTATTTAAGTGTGGTAATTTGACCATATCTTTTGTGTGGGGTAATTTTTACATGTTCAACTTACCTCTGTACCCAACTAACCCCGGTCTACCCTACTCGAAACCCCTTTATTACCCATCACATATTTTAGGTGTGTTAAAGTGTTCCACACTCCATCTTGAGCTGCCATGATAAAGCCCTCCGTTTCCGATTTAAGTCCATTAGCTCTCAAGAAAGCCCAAGTGAGTTCGCTCGAAAGGCCAAGGTTGTCAAGATGACGGTAGAACATACCCTGGTGAACTTTGTCGCGATGTTTATTGAGCAGATGTTGTTGCTCGGCTCTCTTGATTGCCGACTTTTGGCGCGACTGTGATAGTGAAAGAATGTTATCATCCCCGTCGCGATTACGCGGATCGAAGGCTAAGCCCAAGATATCGGCGGCACGTTGCGCTGCTGTGAATAAAAATGCGCCAAGCCAGCAAGCTCGTGATCCCTGACGAGTTGCAATAGCGGGTCTGAACTGTTAAGTACACGACAAGCTGTACCCAAGACTATACGATCATGTAAACGTTCGACTGACAGGAGCCCCCTCCCCCCCTGGTCTCGTGGGAGGTAAAGTCGTTGTGTCGATGCGCGTGGGTGCAAACTACGGTTGATATTCATTATTTTCCGCGTGTCTCGGTCTAGTTCCTCCAATTCATTCACATTCCACTTAATTGAGCCAAAAGTATATAAAAGGATGGGTATGGCTAACATATTTGTAGCGCTGGTCTTGTTCTTCGCCGACAATTCGGAACTCCAAATCTGTCGGAGAAGGCGCTTATATCTACTACTTAAGGCGGCCTTCATGTTCTTCACGTCCTGGATGTGACTTTCGCCAACACCAAGGTACGTATAGGTCGCTCCTTCATCAAGATGTTCTATGATGCTTCCATCCACTAATTGGGTGTGTGAATCAAAATTCGGAACTACACCATGCTTACAGTGCACCACCGCGCATTTGTCCAGTCCGAACTCCATACCGATCGCGTGCGTGTATTTGTGTGTTAATTTTAGAGCGCAGTTGAGATCACTCTCCGACGAGGCATACAGTTTTAAGTCATCCATATAAAATAAATGTGTGACTTTATGCTCGCGATTTCCTGCCGGGCCACACAAGTACCCGGGTTCCTTTCTCAGGCTGATTGACAGGGGCAACAACGAGATGCAAAACAAAAGTGGGCTGAGGCTGTCTCCTTGGTATACGCCTCGTTTGTATGTCACCAACTCCGTTGACACAACGTGTTCACCGGATGTTATTGTGAACCTTGTTTTCCAGAGCGGCAACAGGTGTTCAATACATTTAATAATGTCAGGGTGGACTCGCAGACAATGGAGCAAATAGATAATGAGCTCATGCGACGTTGTGTCAAATGCTTTCCGATAGTCCACCCAGGCCATGCTCAGGTTGCGTTTGTGCTGTCTAGCGTCCTGACAGATACATCTGTCGACCAGCAAGTTGTCTTTGCAACCCGACATTCCTCTTTTTGAACCTCGTTGTTCATAGATTGAACTCCACACTGGTTCAATCGCCTTCAAGATGCGTTCATATAGGATGGAAGTGAACGCTTTATACACAGTGTTCAGGCACGTTATCGGTCTGTAGTTCTGTGGTTGTGATAGGTCTCCTTTTTTCGGTATTAGGACCGTTCTTCCCTCAGCGAGCCACGATGGTATTGGCTCACAGTTAAATAACCAATTTGAAAATATACGGGCAAGATGGCGGTGGGTACTAGTGAGCTTCTTCCACCAAAAATTCGTTATTCCATCAATGCCCGGAGCCGAATAGTTCTTCTTGCCTTTGAAAGCAAGTTCGACTTCCTCTTTATCAACAGATGTTATAATGGTATGAGATGGCACTTTGCCAAGCTGTTGTTTGCAGTACCATCTAAACTGGCTGATGGGAATACAGTCCAAGTCAGTCTCTTTAGTCGTCTCATATATCCCCCGCCAATAATTCTCTATTGCGTCGACCGTCGGTGGTTGCTCCACGACAGGGCTTTTAGATGCGAACAGGCGTGAAGGGTTCGAGTTAAAGATCTTATTTTCCCGAATACACCGTTCACGCCGGGCTACTTTCTTCTTGGCCAGGGCCAATGCGCGTATCTTATCCAAATGTGTCTGTTTGATGGTCAACAGATTGCCCAAATTTATCGTGTGATAGCGGTACCTTAGTTCTCTGGCAAAAGCCCGTACCTTTCGCGTAAAGCGCCTATTGGTCTGAATATATTCTATCACACATTGGATACGCGATACCATCTGTCGTAGTGCCCTCACCTTGGTGTCAATTTGTTTAATACGAATCCGTGCCTTCTCCTCTGCAGTCTTTTGCTGCTTAGTACATGGGGTCAGGACACGCATCGCTGCATATACTGCGTTGTCGACGTCGGTGAGATCACTGGATGGGGATAGATGATCGTCCAAAATTTCGTTTAGTAGGGTCAGTTGTTCGCCCTTTACATACGTCCGTCGGTGTTTGGGACGTGGTCGTTTGTCAAAGTCTAAATCGGTCTCGAGAAGATCGCGAAATTGTTTTCTTAAATTGCCTGAGACAGAAAGGGATTTATTTAGATCGGCATCATTCTGTGTGGGAGTTGAACTCGTTCTGGTGTAAGACTCTAGCACAGTATCTGTGTTGGCTTGATTTAACAAGTCCGTCTGTGCCTCAGTAACCATGCTGTCACCATGAGTTACCGGTTGATCCTGCTCTGTGATGTTAATATTGGCCAAGCTCTCACCATTGACCGCAGAATCCTGTTCAACTTCCACCACTGCAGTTTCAGCAACCCTAGCTTCTTCGCGAGCTTCTCGATTATCGTCATGTCCGGTAGGTATGTTTAATTTAATGATTCGGGCTACATGGTCACGCAGATTTTGTGGCGTTAAATTAGAGTGTTCGGGATGCATCTGGCACCATATGGCGTGCATCCTTGCCATGTACCCTCTCTTATTCGGCTCACTTTGTACGCGGCACGTGAGCAAATCTCTCCTCAAGCTGTCCGTCCACTCCAGGTGCACGAGACGAGAAGATGAATTTTGACTGGTTCCGCCTTTATTAGCGGGCCCATCCGAGAGACCCGCAGCACGACCAGCCTTCCTAGTTCTTTTTCCGTCTGGAACTAGTAGATAACCTGTTAGGGGTAGTTAGCCCGTTAACAGAGACCACCATTTAGCGCTGGTTGACTCCACGCACCAGGTACCAGAAAGTACCTGGTCTTAGCTCGGGAACCCCGGGAGCGCTACTTCCCGTGTTGTTGTAGCAACCGATCACCTAAGCAACCAGATGTTACAACAAGCCCCTGAGGGTTTATTATTATTATTATTATTATTATTATTATTATTATTATTATTATTATTATTATTATTATTATTATTATAGACTTTCACGCCAACCTGGCGCTCACTACTCAGTAGGACAGTACTGGGTAACATTCACCTATACCGGCATTATGCCAGGTATTAGGCTCCGTGGAAGGGTAATGTGCCAAACCAATCCGTAAAAGTACCGTAGTACATTCACGGACGGGTCTGTCACATTACTCCTTATATTGTTGTTGTTGTTGCTTGAAACGAGGTGTTATGCGTCTATTTTGGTGTACACTGGTTCGTGCGACGAGACTTTTGTGGGAGCGTAGATGTTGGCTCAATGACAGACGGCTGTGAATGCCTAGTTCGTTTTCGTGTCCTCAGAGAATAGGTAGGATTAGGGACAGAGGGAAGGGAAATTATTATTATTATTATTATTATTATTATTATTATTATTAATTATTATTATTAATAATTATTATTATTATTATTATTATTATTATTATTATTATTATTATTATTATTATTATTATTATTATTATTATTATTATTATAGACTTTTACGTCAATCTGGCGCTCACTACTCAGTAGGACAGTACTGGGTAACATTCACCTATACCGGCATTATGCAAGGTATTAGGCTCTGTGGAAGGGTAATGTGCCAAACCAATCCGTAAAAGTACCGTAGTACATTCACGGATGGGTTTGTCACATTACTCCTTATATTGTTGTTGTTGTTGCTTGAAACGAGGTGTTATGCGTCTATTTTGTTGGACATTGGGTCGTACGACGAGACTTTCGTGGGAGCGTCGATGTTGGCTTAATGACAGACGGCTGTGATAGCCTGGTTCGCTTTCGTGTCCTCAGAGGATAGGTAGGATTAGAGACAGAGGGAAGGGAAAGGACTGTTTGTGTTTGTGTGTGTGTTTGTGTATGTGTGTGGATGTGTCTTTCTATTTTACGTTTCTTGGTGTAGATGTTTTCTGGTTCATCAAATTGCTCATTAAGATCGGGTGTTCCTGGAACTGCGCGTTTAGATGGTACAGAGGTTGACGGACCTTGCGTGTTATTGAATTGGGGAGGATTGTGCACCAGAGCGGTAACAGTGACAGTGCGGCAGTTGTTCGATCCCCCCTCTCCATCAGACGAATCTGGATCTGTATGTGTGTTAAGTGTTTGTCTTTCAGTGTTAGTGTATTGTGTGTTTATGTATGTGTGTTGTGTGTCTGTAAGATGAGTGTCAGTGTATTGTTCGCTCACTGTAGATGGCTCAGATGGAGTAGAAGCAGGTTTTGTGCTTTCACATATCGCAGTCGGATACGTATTACTGAGGAACTTCCGTACTATACGACACGTGTTTATGATCACTGCCTTTTGCATAGTGACATATGTGTATTTTGGGAGACCCAAGAGGCTCAAACTATTATGTAGTGTGTGTGGAATGACCCCGGTGGCACTGAGCACTATTGGAACGATGTGGATATGTTCCATTCGCCATTGTTGTTTTATTTCGGCTGCGAGGTCAGTGTATTTATCCAATTTAACTGCGTGTGTTTTTTGTAAGTTGTGTGTATTTGGAACCGCAATATCGATCAGATAGGTTGTCTTAGTGTTTTTCATTACGAAGGTGATATCTGGTCGATTATGATTTATGGTCTTATCTGTAATAATCGACCGATCCCAGTAAAGTCTACAGGAGTCATTCTCCGCTACTACTTTTGGTGTGAGCTTGTAGTAAGGTGTTTTATCGGTTATAAGGTGGTGCTTAACCGCTAGTTTCTGGTATATGATTTTGCCAACCTGGTCGTGACGGTGTTTGTATTCGGACTGAGCGAGCTGAGTACAGGCAGCTGTGATGTGTTGGATCGTTTCAGGTTTGGAATGGCATCTCCGGCATGAGTCAGATGTCATTGACGAGTCACGAAGTATGTATTTTGAGTAATTCTTTGTATAAATTACTTGACTCAACCAGGCGTGCGACGCTGCTTTGTCGACGTTACTCTGATTAAGTTCATGTGGATGTCTCCCATGTAAAGGCTTCCGAATCTATTGCTGAATTTTGTCCTCCTTCGTGACCAAACGGCAAAAACTATCTGGCATTTCTGTGTGTGAGAGGTTTAATGGTGTGTATGCCCTGTCGGCTTGGATTATTGCATTGTGTAAGTGTGATGTGTGTGTTTTGGTGTAAAAGTATTCTCGCAAGTTATGAACCTGTTTAATATGCGTGTTCCTTATGTCTATAAGACACCGACCCCCTTCGGCTCTTGGCAGCGTCAATCGTTCTATCGCTGCTTTGGGATGATGAATTCTGTATTTGGTCATAAGGACGCGGGTCTTGATCTCGATGTTTGTCAAGTCCGTAGGCGTCCATTTGATTACCCCAAATGAGTATGTTAGTACCGGAACTGCGTAGGTGTTAATTGCTTTGATGGTTTTTTTTCCATCAAGGTGGGTGTTCAGTAATCTCCGTACACGCGTTAGGTATTGCTGCATCAAGTGTTGTTTTACAGCTCTGTGATCTATACGTTCGTCCTGATTGAATCCGAGATACCGGTACGACTCTCCCTCGTCCATGGGCTGCATAACAGACTCTGGTTCGAGTTCGAATACGACCGCATCTCGTTTTCCTCCAGAACGACATTGTGTTCGACATTTATCGATTCCGAACTCCATACAGAGGTCTCGCGAAATCTCGTTGGAAAGTCCCAGCAGCTGCTGTAATTGATGTTTAGTAGCTGCATAGATCTTAATATCATCCATGTACATTAGATGTGAAATGGTATGGCGCGAATTCGTTTGCGTACCTACATTGTAACCGTATTTGGTTTCATCTAACAGGCGAGAAAGTGGATTCATTGCGAGACAAAACCATAATGGACTCAATGAGTCGCCTTGGAATATGCCGCGTCTTACTTGAATAAGGTCGCTTGTTGTTTTTTCATTACCAAACTGATGGAATCACATTCTCTACCGGAAATTGACAAAGTTTGCGTTTTTATGGCCAATGAAATGAAAGTTAAAAAGTCGTATGCATATGACCGAAACAGTGATATCCTTTTAAACCCTGCCAATTACGTCCAAGTAATAATGGAGCGTGGTATATTTTCCGATTGGAAACAGTCATTGTTTTACGATTTTGGTCGTAAATTAAACAAACCATTTTTATTTGGAATAATTAAAAAGCTGAAAAATATTGGATTTAACGTTGTGGCAATAATAAATGATTTAGGAGGCGGAAACAGAGGATTCTGGAAATCACTTGGGATAATCGAAGAAGCTCCATTCTTTTCAAATCCCACTAAAATGAATGAAAAGTAAGTGAATCGTGTATAATAATATAATTTAAAATTGTCTTGATTTTATTTTTTTAGGGTTTACGCATTTGAAGACGTGCCACACTTAATAAAATTAATCCGAAACCATTTCTTGGATTCAGAATTTTAGTAACTAAGAGACCTCTGTTGGAACATTTGAAAAATAAAAATAATGATTTAAATATAGCCCAGAATTTTTATTATTTTTTTAAATAAACTTTATTATTTTTAGTAAAATTTGTTCCATTACAACATTTTTTTGAGTTAGAGAAATAATTTTTGTCTTTTAAAATACAGAATAAATCTTTTTATAAAAATAACTAAGAACTAGGGATGTTATGGATATCCGTAACCGTAACCGAAACTACCGGATATCCGAAATAATTGTATATCCGAAACCGTATCCGAAAATAAAAGCTTTGGATTTGTTTCGGATAATAACAGACAACTGCCATTGGAAAACTGAGTTTAAATCGAAGCAAGTTTTTGCTGCATATATTTCTCTTAGTAGAATTCCGTTGATTCGTTTTTGACGTTCACTTTTTGGGTTAAAGCTTTCCCCTTTTTCTCTAAAAATTATGTTCACTGAAAGCAATTATCCGTAACCGTATCCGAAACATTATCCGATATTTTTACATATCCGTAACCGAAACCAAAAAAAAATGTTTTTAAATATCCGTATCCGTATCCGAAATTTCATATTCATAACATCCCTGCTAAGAACCATTATTTACATGAGTAAATTTCCGTTCAAATGAAAATGTTTTTTTTCCATATGTGTGATCAGCTGATTTTTACGATATGCCCACGTAACGACAAATTTTAATATTTTAATACTGTTTTTCTTATCGAAATTGACAGAAGTTTAGTAAATACTCCAATTTTAAACATCGAATGAAATGAACTATGCGAATTATTGTATATTTTGAAAAATTGTTTGAATTCTTACTGCAAAAAAAAAATCAGGTTATGAAAATAATTATTTACTACAACAGATTAAAAACTAATCGTGAAATGAATAAAATCATACTTTTCCTGTTTGAACATAAGTACCGCAATCTTGTTTAAATACCAGAATTTTGGCGTTGAAAATATTTTTTGTTAACATTTTTATTCAGCCATATCATTGTATTACATCCGACATTATCGTAAACATTGAACAATAACAAATTACAAAGATAATACAGATTTCATATTAACTACGTATTATGAACGTAATGACTGTTTCACAAATGCCTATTTTTGACTTCCATAGTGTGGTGTAGTATTAAATATTAAAAATTAAAACTATAGCTGTATTTTAATGACTTTTTATTGAATACTAAGTTAAATATTTGAGGAAAAACTACAAATTATTTTGATAATTAATGTATTTAATTAATAAATTTTCTGTTACTGTAAGACGCTAATGTGAATATACCATTACAATTTATTTCCAATTTTTTTTAGTATAAATTCAAAATAAATCGTATGTTTTGCGTTCGGTTAGACAAACCTTACTACGGGGTTTGAAAATTAAAACTTAAAAATGCAATTTCTCAAAAATTTGAAATAAAATAATGAAAATTTTAGCATAATTAGTAGTTTAAAGTAATAAACTAATTTTTAAAAAACATCTCAACATATGTTCCCATTTGAAAAAAAAAATTTTTTCTATTCCAAAAAAACCGTGAGGTCTAGAAGTCTGGAACAATTTCTCGTGAATGGCCCCCTCTATTTTAAATATTTTTTGTATAAACTTTTTTTCGATTAGATGCATATTTTAGGAATAAATAGAATGACAACTGCTGAAAAACTCATATGGTATATATATATATATATATATATATATATATATATATATATATATATATATATATATATATATATATATATATATATATATATATATATATATACCGTGTGAGTTTTTTGAGAGTTTCCATTTTTATTACCGCCAAACTGTTGATTTAATCGAAAACTTGTTCAACTAAGAGTTGTAGATATCGACAAGGGCAACCGATTCCTATACTCAGGAGCTTTATAGCTCTTATGCTTTCGAGCTATGATACAAACTTATAGAGTTTTAAATGGAACTCTATATTAATTTTTCGATAAAACTGATCTAATGCATTAATTAATAACATAAATGAGCAAAAAAAAATTTTTGAACCAAGTTTCATTTTTTTTTTTAATTTATCGTTAGGCGGTAAAAATATGCATATGTATTTGAAGCTACTTCTACCGATAGTGTTTTTCTTGGTTAAATTTCCATTACATCCAAGAAAATAACCTTTTCTAGTACCATTTCTATCATAAAAATTTGGTTGTAATAGAAATGGCAACTCTCAAAAAACTCACATGGTATATATATACTGAAAAAGATTCTTTTCCATTTGTCAATTTTAACTCCTAAAAACTCCCATAATCAAAGCTCAACTTTTTATTCTTTACATCTATAATTATTGGGTCACTATACTCTATCTCTGTACTAAGTTTTAAATTTTTAGGTCGAATAGTTTCACAGAAAGTCATCTCCGGGAGTCGATGTTATGTTCTTGCCAAAACAAGATCAGTAATTGTTGAAAAATATTAATTTTTATATGTGAAATTACATAATCTAATTGATTAAAAATAGTTTGTTGTTACCGTTTGTGAAATAGTGCACACCGAATAACAGTGTCAGTGCATCAAACTTCAATATAAACCTAGTCTGCTTAATAGCAGACTAGTAAGGTGGTAAGCCAAATCAATAGACATAGACTATAAAAAAAAAAATTATGTTTAACATTTCTCACATTTACAGTAACATTCTATTAAACAGTCTTATTAATTTATATATATTTAATTCAAATATCGTATAAAACTTAATTTAATTAACTTAACAATCCAATCTAAAATTCTCCAAAAAATGTTCCCATCAAACTTGAAAACCCAAACTTATGCCAATATAACTAAACCCAAATATACAAAAGAATGTGCTGTGGTCATATCTGCTATACATACAGAATGGAAAAATGTGGAAATAGACTACATTGCTGCTGTAATGAGTAAAACTAATCCAGAAAATGTTATTTCAATATTTCCAACATCTCAAAAACGAATACTCGTATACCTATAAAGCAAAGAAATAGCCCAAAATTTTGTAAAACAGAACCCTACAATAGTAATAATAAACCAAATACTTCCTATTCGCAGTCTCATTAGCCCATCAAAAAGAATGATAATAAGTGGAGTGCACCCATTCATATCTAATGAATTAATAGCTAGTGAACTGAAAAGAATAAAAATTAATCTAGTATCGGAAGTAACAGACATAAAAATACATACTTCAAATCCTGCCTGGAACCATATACTTACGGCTAGGCGTCAGGTGTTCATAGATCCTGACAGTCCGTTAAATAATATTCCCGAAACAATAGAAATAATTGCCGAAGGTGAAGCAATAACTTTATATATTTTAGTAGAAGAAAATAGATGTAAAAAATGTCAGTCAAATGTCAATCCGATAATGTTAGAGAAGGTAATGAAGAAATTATACAAAATAGTTTATCGAATACAGAAGAACCTACAGAAAATATAGAAAATATGGCAAATACAAATCAAAACATAATAAACATTGAAACTGAAAAGCAAGAACA
Organism: Brachynemurus nebulosus; assembly: GCA_035578155.1. NCBI lineage: Eukaryota > Metazoa > Arthropoda > Insecta > Neuroptera > Myrmeleontidae > Brachynemurus > Brachynemurus nebulosus. The sequence continues at coordinate 119,100,832 of JAPWDM010000001.1, read as the reverse complement.
GCAGCGACCCGAAAAACGTGCTCGATCAGGAATAGAATCCTCAGATGACACAGCAAAAACTAAAACACCCAATGTAAATTTAGAAAACAAAAAAGACAAATATAAAAAACAAGACAATTCAACCATAAAGGAAGCGGAACAATATGAAAAATATAAGACTAACCCACCAAAAACACACAGATTACCAGAAGACCAACTTAAAATTATAAAAGAAATTATGAAAAACCATCCAGAAGAATTTGCTCTAAAATACGAACAGTTAATAGGATTCATATCTAAATTGACAACATCATCAAATCCATTAAATATAGCACATATACAGGGACTGAATATCACTGATATACAAGAGACTTTGAAAAAAATCCACCCTGAATTACACTCAACTTCAAAAGCTAAAATAACTCGAATCTTAAATAAAATATTTATGGCCCTAATAGGAAAAGAAGACCAAGAAGACCTCTCCGAAGAATCAAACTAATTTATTAAAAAAAAAAAAAAATGTTCATATTACAGTGGAACATAAATGGTTTATTTAATAATAGGACCGAACTCGAAATATTAGTTAACACGTATGACCCCAGTATTATTGCACTACAAGAAACACATTTAAAAGCTACTTAAAATATTCAGTTGAGAAATTACACTTCTATACGAAAAGATGACACAACAGGACCCAATGCAAAAGGAGGAGTAATGATATTTATCAAAAACACAATACACTACGATTCTATAACCATTAACTCTGATTTACAAGTCACAGCAATAGAAATCAAAATGAACAAAAGAAACTTTTCAATAGCACATATTATATACATTAATCCACAGCAACTGCAGTCAGTGATTTACAAAATATCAAGAACCAAATCTTACAACCTCATATAATAGTGGGAGACTTCAACGAGGAAAAGCTATAGAAGAATTTCTATGGAATAATCCGGGGTTAAACTTAATTAATAACGTAGAACCAACTCATTTTAATAATTCTACCGGACAAACTTCCACAATAGATCTTGTAATAATATCGACATCTCTTACCCACGAACTAAAAATGATAACAGAAACAGATCTCCATCACAGTGACCACTTCCCGATTCTCTTATACTTAGACGATGAAATACACTTACCACCTAGAGACAATAAATATAACATAAAAAAAAGCAGATTGGGAGAAGTACAACAGCTTAGTTAAATTAAACCAATACTTTCATAACGCGGAAAATACATACGACTTTCTCAGCAAAACTTTAACTCAAGGTGCAAAAGAATCTATCCCCAAATTAATTAACATTAGAAAACACTCAGTACCTTGGTGGACAAACGAAATAGATGAAGCAATCAAATTAAGGAAAAAGGCATTAAGAAAATATATCTCGCACAAAACCATTGAAAATAAAATTGAATATAAAAAACTAAAAGCCAAAGCTAGATATTTAATCAAAACTACAAAACGAGAATGCTGGAGGGAATTTGTGTCAACAATTAGTAAATACACACCAGTCTCAGTAATGTGGAACAACATAAACAAAATAAAACAATGCCCAAACAATAATATAACACCAGCACTAGCAGTCAATGGTAATATCTATACAGACCCCGAAAAAATAGCAGAAATTTTTGCAGAATACTTCGTCTCAATATCAAGTAACAGTAAATTGAGTCAATCACTCAAACAAAAAAAGAATGAAGCCGAAGCACATAATCTGGATTTTCATACAGATAATTCAGAAGACTACAACCAGGAATTTACAATAACAGAACTAACCACAGCTATCGAATCTATAAAATCAAAATGCCCTGGACCAGACAACATACATCCTGCGATGATTAAAAATTTAAATACCGATTCAACATTATATTTATTGCATACGTTTAATCAAATATGGAATCAAGAGTACATTCCGGTTCAATGGAAAATTGCAAAAATTCTCCCAATATTAAAACCCAACAAAAATAATCAATGTTGAAAATTACCGTCCAATAGCTATAACAAGTGTAATGAGTAAAATATTTGAAAAAATAGTAACAAACCGATTAAATTATATTTTAGAAAACAATAACCTCCTAAGTTTTAGACAATTTGGTTTTCGAAAAGGATTCTCCATTCTAGATGCCCATACACTATTAACAACAGAAATTTATAACGCTTTTATAAATAAAGAAACTGTTACAGCCATATTTTTAGATCTAGAAAAAGCGTATGACAAGATATGGCATATCGCAATTCTAAAACAACTAGAAAAATGGAATATAAAAGGCCATCTTCCAAAAGGGCATAGCCAGGTAAGATAGGGAAAACGGCCCTTGACGCAAAATTGATTGTTTTTATAGGAAATAATACTTCTTAGCTCCAGATACATTCCTACCAAATTTCAACCCTCCGAAGCTAATAGTTTATGAATACACAAACAGACAACAATTTTCAAAAAAAAATTTTTTTGACGAAATTACTGAGCCGATTTATTTGAGTTTAATATATATTATGTACCCACCTTAGGCGAAGTAATAAAAAAAAAATTAACGTTATATCCCTTTATTATACTAATTTTTTTAAATTTTTAAATTTAAGAAAATTTTTTTTGGCACTTACGCGTTAGCGACACCCACCATTTTTTGTTCAATAATTTATCTGTTAGTACTCTATAACATATATTTTTTTGGAAAAATTTTAGTTGGTAGAACATAGTAATATTTCAATACAAATGATTGCCATGTTCGGTACTACATATATTACTTATGTATAAAAAGGACTATAAAGTAAAATATCTACCCTATTTCTAAATTAATATAATTACATACGTTCATAACTACGATAAACTAGTTTAAATTTACAAAAGTCCAACACTATCTGCCATTTGTCTTTTTTTATCAATAAAACAAAATAGACATTGATTTCTCTTTTGTTAGAGTTTTTTCCTTTGTAACACGTCAAGTGAAACTTTGTTAGCTCATACACCACGTCTTACGATGTCAACAATTTCATACAAAGTTGATTAGCTGTCAAAATAGTATACCAGTTGGTCATTTCGTTATAATTTCCTATGACCCGTCATTGTGTTAACAAAATAAAATAGACGGCAGACAAAGCTAGACGTTTGTCTAAGCTTGTTTGTCGTAGTTATGAACGTATGTAATTTTATTACAGAAAAAAATCCACTTTCAGCGCCTCCTTAAGAAGTGCAACAAAAACATCAAGTGAGAGGGACGAGCTACATATTGCGTACAATTGTGCACTACTTTCTTCAAGTTAGTTATATGTACATGTAATAACTACAACAGGTTTTAGCCGGATTGTTGTTATTACTATACATTGTTGAAGTTTTTTGTTCTATTTTATTAAATTAATGTTTATTATTATTAAAGCAATATAACATTTAAGACATATTATTGTTATTATTAGTATCTTTATTTGAATAAAGTTTCTAAAACTTATAATTTTTGTTGAGTTAGATATAATTTTAATTAGTAAGTATGCTGAGATAATTTTATTGATTTCATTCAAATATTCAGATTCATGGTAAAATTAACCTTGAAAATTATTTTTTAGCAAGTTAAAACATATTTTTTATAACAGCTCAAAATATATATTTTTTTAGACCGTCACAGGAACTCCAAGAACTGCACTTAGGGGGAAAGAGAACATTTTATTGCACTCCTTAGAGTTCTACTGTGTTTTAGAAATAAAACAGATGCTTTACTTTATGGTCCTTTTTATACATAAGTAATGTATGTAGTACCGAACATGGCATGCATTTATATTGAAATATTACTATGTTCTACCAACTAAAATTTTTCCATAAAAATATATGTTATAGAGTACTAAGAGACAAATTATTGAACAAATAATGGTGGGTGTCAAAAAGTGCCAAAGAAAATTTTCTTAAATTCAAAAATTTTAAAAAAATTAGTATAATAAAGGGATATAACGTTAATTTTTTTTTTATTACTTCGCCTAAGGTGAGTACACAATATATATTAAACTCAAATAAATCGGCTCAGTAATTTCGTCAAAAAAAATTTTTTTTGAAAATTTTTGTCTGTTTGTGTATTCATAAACTATTAGCCTCGGAGGGTTGAAATTTGGCAGGAATGTATCTGGGGCTAAGAAGTATTATTTCCTATAAAAACAATCAATTTTGCGTCAAGGGCCGTTTTCCCTATCTTACCCGGCTATGCCCTTTGTAATGAATTTTTTAAAAAATAGAAAGGTGGAAATTGATGTCAAAACTAAAATATCAACAAGGAAAACACTCGATAATGGGATCGCTTAAGGCTAAGTAATCAGTCCTACCCTCTTTAACATAGCGATAAATGATATTTCCGATAAAATCGATCCTCCAATTCAATACTGTCTTTATGCTGACGACTGGGTGATCTACATTCGTACATCAAATATAAATTGGGCAACAGAAAAATTACAAAATTGTTTAAATAAACTACAAGATTGGGCAATGGATAAAAACATATCTTTTTCAAAAGAAAAAAAACGCCGTGAGCAGCGGAGCCCCATCACGGAAGTCGAATTTTTCCTTTCATCTTCGGTATTGAGTGTCTACAAGCGAAATATAATTGAAAGTCCACAAGCGATTTGTAATTTTGGTGGTTTCAAAACTGATGATGAGTGTCCGGTTGATCGGGGCTTTAAAAAAAGGTTTTAAGTTTTTAAGGGCTGAATCTCAGTAAATTTCAATTTTGTGCCGATAGCAGTTAACAGGGAAAAAGCCAACACAATTCGTACGAGGGCATTTCTATCCATGCTTATCCGCCAATTGCCTTTGTGTTTTATTTTTAAATATTAAAAAAGGAACTTAAATAGTAAACTGGAAGCCTTTTATGAAGATATTTTTTCTTTCCAAAAAAATCCAAAATTTCTATTTTATAAATAATAATAAAAATCCAAAATTCCTAATTTATAAATAAACAGTGACTTTAATAACATTTTCAAATTACTTAATATGTATGTATTTCATTTGTTAAAAAATTGTATTCACTTTTTTTTAAATTTTTTAAAATTACTATTCGCCTACTTGTATTTAGAATAAAAGTAATGCATTTAAAACACATTTAACAATAGCATTCAATTCCGATGTAAAAATGGAAGAAGTGGGGGGAAAAGTAATGTGGACTCCCTAAAAGGTACTAGCTGGATACTAACTGAATACACGTACAAAATTTCAGCCCTCTAGGTTTCCTTAGAGAGTCTCTAGACGTGTTAGAAAACAAGCAAAAAAATTAAGCAAATATTGGCGTAAAAATCGTGGGGGTAAGAGTTAAAAGTTGAAACCCCCAAAAAACAGTGTCTGGCTATTAGCTTAACCTGTACACAAAATTTCAGCCCTCTAGGTTTATTTGGGGCGATTTTGACCCGAACGAAACTGTTAAAAAACAAGAAAAGTCATGTTCTTTTGGGTATAAAAATGGTGGCGGTAGGGTTTGAAAGTCGAGACTCCCCAAAAGGCACCCCCTTGATACTAACTCAATCCGAATACAAAATTTCAGCCCTCTAGGTTTATTTGGGTGACCTGTGCGAGTGGTACAAACTTCGAAAACGTCGAAAATGCATGAAATTGTAGCTTAAAAATGAGGGGGGTGGGGGTAAAATATTAAAACCTCCAAAAAGCACAACCTAGGTACGAACTTTATCAACACACCAAATTTCAACCCTCTACGTTAATTCTGGGGGGCTGGGGGCCTGTTAGATCCAGCGAAAATCGTTTTTCCCCCCTCTACTCCCACCAAATCATCCTAGGAAGCTGAATTTTGGATATGTTGTAGATAATTGACCGAAACATTATTTAAAACCGGTTTGGAAAAGTTTTATTGCTTTTCCACCCCCCACCACCCCCTTAAAGGTCGGGTCAGAAAAAAAATTTGCCGAAAATTTTACCCCACTTTGATAGTATGAGGTGCCTCGAAAATGAGCCCCATTTACCAAATTTCATCTCTTAGCTGCCATAGGAGGGCCCTACACAAATTAAAAGGTGGCGGGAATATATATATATATATATATATATATATATATATATATATATATATATATATATATATATATATCAGACATTTTTTTTCTACATATTCGTGTTCTACGGGTCCGAAAACGGATAGCGCCCCTACTCTCGCCTCTCGCAGCTCTTATCGTATAGACTGTATAAGTCTAATTTTTCGGAGAAAATTCGACTAAAAACAATATACGTAAACTTTAACAGAATACGAACTAACGACACCCCCATAAATCCTATACTAACATTAAATGGCACCAATCTAACCTTTAAAAATGAAGTACAATACTTAGGGCTAATATATGACAATAAACTTAACTGGAAAACATATATCAAAACACTAAAAGCCAAATGCAACACAAATATGAACTTGATCAGAACAATTAGTAAGACAACTTGGGGAGCAGATAGAAATTCATTATTAAAATTATATAAACTAACAATCCAATCCAGATTAGACTTCTGCAGTCAAATTTATAGTTCTGCCAATAAATCTACGCTGAAGATTTTGGACCCTATACATCACCTAGGAATAAGACTAGCGACTGGTGCACATTTTTCTAGCCCAGTTAACAGTATATGCACAGAAGCTGGTATCCTACCATTAAAATATAGAAGAGAACTACTTTGCATTCGACAAGCAATTCAAATAGCAAGTTGCACCGACCATCCATTAAATCCAAAAATAGTACATCCACAATATATATCACAATATAATAAAAAGAAAACATTTCCGAAACCGTATTTAGTCACAATATATAACAAAATAAAAAATTATAAAATTTGGCCAGTAAAAAGAACTTCTGAACTGCCTCCATGGAAAAAAATAAATATAGAAATATATGACGAATTACACAAACATACTAAAACAAACACAGCTAACATATATTATCGAACAGAATTTCACAATATTTGCGAGACATATAAAGAATATCACCAAATCTATACAGATGGGTCAAAAACCAATCAAATCACCAGTGCAGCGGTAAAAACACCAAACCAAAATTAGAGAATGCTCCTACCAAACGAATATAATGTACTCTCAACAGAAATGTATACCATCTTGAAAGCAGTTGAAGTTGACATGATTAGTAACACTCCAAAAAACAAATACATAATATTTACCGATTCTTGGAGCACAGTATCTGCTCTAAACTCTAACAAATGTAATAGCAATCCAATAGCAAGCCAAATAATAAAAACAATAAAAATACTATCAGAAAGCAGTAATAAAATAGTAATATGTTGGATCCCCGGACACGAGGAAATTGTTGAAAATGAAGCAGTAGACCTTTTAGCAAAAAGCGTAACTCAGAATACAACGCTGGAAACAAATCTAATACCAGCAAAAGATCTGATATATTATTTCTCCAACAAAATAAATAATCAATGGAATGAAGAATGGCAAAAAGTAACAAACAACAAATTAAGAAACATCAAACATAATACAAAGATATGGATAACTTCAGAACAACCAAATAGGAGAGAAGAGGTCCTCCTTTCTCGGCTCAGAATAGGACACTCAGACTTGACTCATTCTTATATAATAGAAAGAACAAACCCTCCAATCTGTTCCACATGTAATACCCAATTAACGATATCACACATACTCCTAGATTGTACCAAATATACCAGTATTAGAAATCTACTAAACTTCCCAAACGACATAAATATATTATTATCCGATGACCAAAATAAATATAGTGATAAAATTCTTAAACTATGCTAAACTAAGAGACAAAATTTAAAGAAAAAAATAAAAAATAAAAATAAAAACAGTGTTGGTTAACTCAATGGATTGAAACTGAACATTTGTGAGTTCTCTAGATGTACAACGTAATATGGAACTGCTAATTTACCTACGAAGTGTTAATTTCTCCATACATGAACTTTATATAGTTATATACTAACATTAAGCCACATATAGTCTAGTCGCTGCGCGCCAAAACAAACAAAAAAAAAAGTCATCTCCGATAGACGGATGGGCGAATAGATACGGAAGTAATTCCATAAGTGTGCCGTTCGGCTAATTTTAATTTGGTACGAAACACTAAAAACCGGTCTCTGTGACAAAAAATATAATTTCAAAATATGAAACTAATATTACATATACATATAATAAAAAAACATACTTTATTTTTATTTAATTATACCTAAATATCTGTTCTGACGAAAGTGTATATCATAAAAAAAATTTCTCTGACGAAACTGCAACTTTATCAGGTAAAATTTTCGGGTGCAATAAATTTTATTACGGTTCCGCTGACGAAAGTGTATGTTCCCGTTATTACCATAAAGCGGATATTATAATTTTTTATAGATCGGATTAAGTAAAAATTACGTGTGAGTAGATAGGCTGTGTATGTACGACAGCACACTGTGTGTCAAAAGTATAGACCCCCATAATGGGTGGCCGATTAATTTTGTGTCGTACTGTACTTGGCTTATCAGACTTCCGGCGGCTAATTGGTCTGTAGTTATTATCAGCGTGCGATAAGCCGTTGTTGATTGTTAAGTTGGTTAATTAGTCTGTGTGATAAGCCGTTGTTGTTTGGTTGAGTTAATTGGTCTGTGCATGCGTTTTTATGTTCATTAAAGTTAATTGGCTAGTTTTTTGAATATTGCGCGCTCATTAAAGTTAATTGGCGCTGATAAGACATTCCGGACTTCGGAATTGTGATATCATAAATATTTTTAGAATTATTGTCCGCATGCATGTTATAACTTGTTAGCGGAATGCTTAATCGGAAATCAGTTTCTATTTTTAGTACATACGTTAAGACTTGTTATGAGAGCGCGGGATCGGAAATCTGCTTCTACTTTTGGCATATAACAATTGTTTGCAAACGCCCACAATCGAGAAATCTGTTTCTACAATGCCGTCAACTCTAGGTATTTTTCCATACTTTCGTTCGTTATACAAAGTGTGCAGATAGTCGCCTAGTGGTTCAATAATATCAACCCGTTGAAATCGCGAAGTATAGAGAATATTTCTTGGCCGACAGTAGTTTCTTTTAAAGCATTTAACTCATTCATTAAAGCTTCTCGATCTTCAGCGTTATACAACATGTTTTTATTTTCCTCTAGACTTCGAATAATTTTAAATATTTTTTCACCAATCTCCGAAGTTACATATAAATGTCGCAATTTATCCACTAAAGCATCAGGATTGTGCCAGTATTTTACTTTTTTTGATTGCCGATTCTCACATTCAACATCTTCCGTGTCGTTGTATTTGATACGTTTAGCAAGTAGTTCTTGATCCGTTGAATTGGCTGAACGTTTCATTGATATTCGTTCATTAGAATTTGCCCCATTATTTTGGTTTTCTTTGATTAATAAAATATCCAAAGCAGTTTGCAAAGTTGTAGTTAACTTGGGAATGATAACGTTTCCGCTATCAGAAATGGTTGAAACCTGGTTATTAGGCTCTTCGCTTGGTTGACATTGATTTTTTAAATTATTAAACTTAGTTTCAATTGCTTTTGATGCCGCTACAATTCTTTGTTCAAGTGGATTGGACCCTTCTTCAGCTATACTGTTTCGAGATTCATCATCAACATCATTCCTCTCCATATCATAACTTGATAAGTCATCAACAGCGTCCAATGCTTGCTTTTCTGGTTGATCAAGAGAGTAATCATCCCTGTTTGATGAAAATTCTCGCGTATGTAAATTTCTTATATGGCGTGAAAGAGAATCTTTCCGTGAGAAGCATTTATAACACTGTGTACACTCAAACATTATAATAGATGTGTACAACTCAATTGGTCTTACAAGATTAATTCACATTTGTGTTAATGATTACTTATATACTCCACCACTGGAAGCCACTCATTCCTACATGCCCCTAAATATAGGCAATTACTTTGACAATTACGTTACCAAATGGCCCATGAAATTTCAGCAAACTTTTGATTCAGAAAAGCCAAATTAACAGTATCACTGCTATCTGTAGGAGCATGTACGTTCGTGAGACGCTTATCATTCATATCATAATCACCCTTAGGTGTTAAATTGATAAACGCAGCCTTTCGAGCATACCGTCCACCGCTACTGCTGAATCGACCAAATTTTTCAACGCTCATGTTTAAAATGATTTACGAAACGGGTTAGTCACCTGTATTTATTCAATTATATCAGCTTCGCGAAGTTCTTCAAGTATTGCTTGTATTTCATGCGAATGATTCGTGTGTCCAGCTTGTGCGGACACTATCAATAATTTTAATCTGCCAATAAGTTCGCCAACATCGTCCCAATAACGGCAATCAATCGTTTCACAATCGTTAAAATACATTAAGCCAAAACCAGTTCGTTTTTGTTTCGGTGTTGATGTATGTTTTCGTCGCGGTGGAAAAAGTTTACTTATAATCTCCTTATATTTATAACAATCATTCACATTAACTGCTTCATTGACGTCATAGTTTCTTTTGTGCGCATTGGTAATTTGTAATATATCCTTATATGTGTTTAAATCAGCATCTGTGTATACATGTTGATTTGGATACTTTTTAAACAGTAGCTAAAAAAGACCCTCAGTGCTCGGGTAAGCGATATCATTAACAATAATATTATTATCAATTATATCCAATTTAGAATTACCATTTATTTGTTTCCGCATCTATACGCGGGCCATAGGTATGATCAAGAGATTTTTTGGCGTTACGCGTAAGCGATAACTGGAGATACTTTTCAGCTAGTACACCAACACTTGGTTCGTTTGTTTGCTTAAACAATTTTCGTGCAGTAATTTGTGCTGTTGGAGTAAATTGACTTGTTGTGGGGGTAGGTTCAAAACTTTCCTCTAACAGCAATGATCCAAATATTTCATCATCAGCACTATTAAGAAAACGCGGGTTCTTAGTAGAAGATTTCTGAGCAGTGTTTTCTGCTGTCGAGGTAAGTTGGTTTGATGTAGGAATAGGTTCGAACCCTCCCTCTGTCAGCGGTGGTTCAAATACTTCATCATCACCACTGTTAAGAAAACGTGATTTCTTAATAGAAGATAGAGCATAATCAATGGAACCATCAGCATCATCAATAGAAGGAGATGCTTTCTTAATTTTCGTTTGTGCTGACTTTTCATTTTTAACTAAGAGGCTTTTTGCTGGTTCAGTTTTTATTTCATTAGCTATTTCTTTTAGCGGTTCAATTATTGGTTTGAATGATTCTTCTAAATTTTTTTCCTGTTCAAACTGACTATCCTTAAGCGCACGATATTTAGTACGTATAGACTTTATGATAGCTAAAATTTTTCGCTTTAGCTCTTGATTTTGATCCATAGTATGTCTATATGCTATTGCTGCTTATAAACATATGTGCAAGGCATCAATGCTCACTACCATTTTATACTTTTTCGGCTTAACCAATCATAAATTAAGCAAACTGAAACTTTGAACAAAATTTCAATCAAAAAATTCAAACTATTTGAAATTAGATTTTTCTGAAGCTGAATTTAATGTATACACGCTGTATTTCGTATAACATTGTACACGCTCGGTATCTAACATTATTTTATGTAGAGTTCTGATAACATATATGTGATAATTAACAACATATTTCAGTACTACTACAACACAGCACTATAAGAATTATCTAGTGTTTGAGATAAAAATAATTACTAATTTACTACATATAGTAAAACAGTCTTTCAGATAATTCATTTTTATTTATAATTACAATTAACATTTTTTCTTCACTAATTGATCTGAATAAATATATTGTTTTTAAACCGTATTGTTCTTGCTTTTTGTTGCAGGATGTGAATGATATAAAATCCATGTTTTCGATCGGTAGTTCTACACATTGTTTTATAAAACACATCTTTAACGCTATTAGGACTTGAATGCGTATTCGTCAACAATGAATTTAATTGTTGCAATGATCCTCAAGTCAACAATGACAACAATGAAATCCAATGGTTTAATGATTCTAATGAGCCATTGTTGACAATCGCATTCGATAACGTTGAAAAGATGATATTATGCACCTGTGCGTTATAATTTTTGGCGGTTGTGAAAAGAGAATTTATTTTATTGAAAGCGATCAAAATTGTAAATTATTTGTTCGCGAAATTGATTCATTTCAATTTTTCATGAATCTATAAACTCTAGCTGCTCTTTTGTTGTTTAAGAAAGAGTAGAAGCAGGGATATATAAGTATTGGAGCACAACGAGTTTCTAGTCAGTTGTCAAGTTACTCGCGAACAAGTTACACTGTTAAGTTATGTATATTTGTGAATTTTATGGTAGAATATTTACAAGAAAGTTCAATCTTTCTCGACATTTACGTACTCAACATAATTCGGTAAATTACGTTAATGGTGCTAAGACTGATGCGAATAAGTTCAAAGATGATGCCTTATCAAATAAAACTTTATCAGTACAGAATGATGGTTCTACATCTAATTATGGTGGCGGTGCTTTTGGTGATGATTATATTGCTAATTCAAAAAATGTTAGTGATAAAAATACATCATGCTTAATTCAAATTAACTCAGTAAATGATATTGATTACACCTTGAGCCCCGTTGATATGATATTTGGAACCAAATCGATTAAAGCTAAATTTGATTCCCTAAAGAAATCACAAAACATTTTGCAATCGATGTATAATAAAGATAGTTGGGTTAATGGAAACGGGCGAGAAAATAAGTTAAGATCTATTACTAATGAAACAACGTTATTTCAAAAATTAACTGACCTTTTAGAGCTGACTCTAGATATTTTAATGATCAAAGAGTTTGCAGAAAAGATTAAGAACAAGCTCCCATTTCCATCAAACCAGCAAGTCTAAAGCATCATAGAATAGGCAATTCAAATGAATGTGTTGAAATAGAAATACCAAATAAACATTTTAAGTGCAACAACTCTACGAACGCTTGGAGTATGTTAATAATTGGCACATTCAAAAAACAATATATAAGTTACTAGAACTAATTACCATCACAGCAACTGGCCAAGAAATTTTGAATATTTTACATAGTTTAAATATGCTAGAAGACGAATGTGATTTTTTTCAACCTACCACATTTAGTTATTATCTAAAAAATTATAACAATTTAATTGAGAACATCAATAAGCTAAAAAATACTAATGTGGGACGGGAAATATCTTCAATAATCGATGAGTTAGCTGAAACTATAAAACCGCCGCCTGTCTTAAAGAAACATCTGCAAAGTGATGAAGATAGCAGTTATGAGGTTTAAGTTTTCAAATTTATTTGCGATTAACTGATTAACTAAGATTCTTACTAAATTACTGTGAATCAATAAAGCAAAAAACAATGTATATATTTATAACTATTTATATGGATGTATTAGCTAACAAAATAATGTATGTGTAATATACATAGTGTTTAAAATAAAAATATGTCAATCAAATATGTTTATGTTCAATAACACCCGAACCCAATTTTCATATTTTCAGATAATATATCGAACACTTAACAAATACTAAACCCAAATGCGATTAAGTTGATGATGTGTTTCCCAATATTATGGTTAGTTGAGCTGGAACTACATTCTATTGATTGAAATTGATTAGTTCATGAATGAAAAGCTATATACAAAATATGGAAATACCAATTTACATAGTTCATTCTCAAGTGAATTCTTATAAGGTACACATCTTAATTCATGAAATAAGTGTTTCTAGTAATAATTTAACATTATGATTAATTTTAAAGAAATTTTAGATGTACTACTCGATTTGACTGGCTACCATCCTTTAATAATGTATGTATATATACTATGGAGGATAGATATCAGGTACACCATCTCTTACGGAAGACCGGTAGGGAGAGGGACACATTCGTACTGTGTGTGACAGCACTTTATTTCTGATGATTCCGCCATACACAGTGTGTCAGCACATGCTTAATCTCTGTGGGATGCGTGTTCATATGGTTGATTGATAAAATTGTACTCCGTATTTTAAGATTTATTCAATTAAATTACAAATAAAATTAATTAACAAAATTGTGATGAGCCAACACTGTGTACTAAGAGGAAACCATCTTGATTGATTGTTGCGTCTGTCTTCTTAAAAACTCAATTCATAAAAAAAGGTTCAACTAACTAGTTGGTAATAAAGAATTTGATAAGTTTGATAATATTGCATGTCGGTAAAGTAGATTTCGACAATGCCCATATAGCTCCCCTCTTAGTATAAAGTACGGTGGTAAATAAAAGATTACAAAAGTAAATTTTATACATTACAAAATGATTGCTGTACATGAAATAAAAATTATAAGGAAAAGGTAACTCTTTTAGTTGATTTCCTCTCGTAAACACGATCAGGTCCTATCGTTGACGGTGTAGAGGTCGACTGCGAGGACGATGATGTTGAAGGAAAAACAGTTGTCGTTTGACTAGTGTCGAATTCTTCTGAAGGTAAAAATGCTGGTTTCAGCCTTTCGATGTTAATATTGGTTGGTCTACCTTCAATGTCTACTTTGAAAAGAAAGTCGGAAATTCTTTCCAGAATCTTGAATGGACCATTGTACGGTTTGTCTAGGGGACCCTTGACGGAGTCAACTCTGACAAATACGTGGGTACACTTGAAAAGGTCTCTGAAACAGAAAGGTGTATTTTTAATTTTGTGGGCTGTAGGTCTCAAGTGTTGACGTAATTCTTCTAGGAATATTCTAGGATTTGAATCTAGATCTTCGCTGTTAAAAAATTCACCCGGTAATCTGATTGTGGTTCCGTAGAGCATTTCCGCAGGTGATCCTTGAATATCGACCTTATGACATGAACGAAGTCCGAGTAGAACGAATGGAAGTGTTTCTACCCAATTTTTATTATTTTGACATTTGAGTGCGGCTTTGACGGTACGATGCCAGCGTTCAATTAGGCCGTTGGCTTGTGGATGATATGGTGTGGTTCGTTGTCTAGATGCACCAATCATGGCAGCTAAGGCAGAAAAAAGTTCAGACTCGAATTGAGTTCCTTGGTCCGTGGTGATGGTTAAAGGGGTTCTGAAACGTGATACCCAATGTATGAAGACTGCATTTGAAATAGTTCTGGCGGAAATATCTTTGATTGGTACGGCTTCAGGCCAGCGAGAAAAACGATCCATCATAGTTAAAATGTACTTGTATCCGTGAGATTCCTGGAGTGGTCCGACGATATCGATATGGATATGTTTGAATCGTGCGTCTGGTTCGATAAAGCGCTTGGGCGCAGGACGAACGTGACGGTTAACTTTAGATGATTGACATTCAAGACATGTTTTGGCTAACTGAATAATTTGACGATGCATATGTGGCCAAACGTAATGTTGTGAAATAGCTCGATCTGTAATACGACCACTAGAGTGTGCTAAATTATGGAATGAGTCAAAAATTTTCTTCCTCATTGATTTAGGTACATATGGACGAATCTCTTCGGTAGATGTATCACAATAAATAGGAGTGTCGGTTGAACTGAACTTAATTTGATGTAATTTTAAGGAAGTTGAGTTTGATTTCAGAAGTTCTTGAAGTTCGGCATCTTCGGATTGAGCTGCAGCTATTTCGGCTGTCGAAAATTGTGCAGGGAAAGTAATTGCGTTGATACGTGACAGATTGTCGGCTAAGACATTGTCTTCACCAGAAATATGTTCAATTGTGGTACAAAATTCGCTGATGAATGCAAGTTGACGTATTTGACGTGGAGAAGCATTTTCTGAGTTTCGCTGGAGTGCGTTAACTAATGGTTTGTGGTCGATGCGTGTGACGAAAATGTTCCCTTCCAAGAGATGTCGAAAAAATTTAATACTGTAATAAATTGCTGATAGCTCACGATCATAAGTGCTATAGTTTCTTTGAGCCGGTGAAAATGGTTTGGAAAAGAAACCTAGTGGATACCATTGATTGTTAGTAAATTGTTCGACACATCCTCCCATCGTAGTATTCGATGCGTCAGTTGTTAAGCGTAGTGGAGCACCAATTTTAGGATGAGCAAGGAGTGCTGCGTTGGCAAGCCCTTGTTTGCAATTTTCAAAGGCTAAATTGGTTTCTTGTGTCCAATTGATTTTACGTTTGTCGTTTTTGGTGGCTTCAAGAGTGTGTTCAGAGGTGCTTGTGATTGTGCGGCATCCTTGATGCAACGGCGATAAAAATTAATTGCGCCGAGAAATTTGCGAAGGTCCTTGATAGTAGTTGGACGAGGACATTTGAGAATAGCCTGGACTCTGGTAGGTATTGGTTGAATACCGTTTTCTGATATTTGGTATCCTAGGAAATCGATTGTCGAAACGCCTAGAACACATTTAGAAATGTTAAGTACTATGCCATACTCACGAAATCTGTTAAAAATGATTTTGAGATGCTCTTCATGTTCCTCCTTGGAATTTGATGCAATTAAGCAATCGTCCAGGTAAGTATATACGAAGTCGAGTCCGTGCAGGACCTGGTTAATGTAGCGTTGAAATGTTTGGGCCGCATTCCGCAAACCGAATGGCATGTATAAAAATTCAAATAAACCAAACGGTGTGGCGACAGCAGTTTTCTCGACATCTTCTGGTGCCATTTTTACTTTTAAGAAAGCTTTGTCGATATCCAGTTTGCTGAATACTTTCTTGCCATGTAGAAAGCTTGAGAAATCTTGTATGTGAGATATTGGATATTGATCAGGGATTGTTACTGCATTGAGTCGTCTAAAATCGCCACACGGTCTCCAATCACCTGAAGGTTTACGTACCATGTGGAGTGGACTAGCCCACGGGCTCTTAGATGGACGGCAAATACCTTCATTTTGCATTTCCATAAAGATTTTACGCGCTGCGTGGAACTTGGCTGGATCTAGACGGCGAGGTCGTTGGGAAATTGGGTTTCCAGTAGTTTGGATATGATGTTCTATATTGTGTCCCAATGTTGCTTTAGGTGGAATTGCACCGGTGATCTCTGGAAATTGTTTGAATAGGTGTGTAAATTTATCATTTATGTTGACAATACAGAGTGAACTAAGAGATGGATTGGTAATTCGGCGAATTCTCCCGAAGGATGATATGTTAGTGAGTGGATCCAAGAGGCACTTCTGCTTAACATCCACTAGTAAACCGTAGTGTTTTAAAAAATCGGCGCCAATAATTGCAATTGGAATTGAAGCAATTAAAAAATTCCATTTAAATTCTCGACGGAGTCCAAGATTCATATTAAGGGATCTTCTACCGTACGTACTTATGACGCTTCCGTTAGCCGCGGATAATTTTAGCGAGGTGGGATGTGACACTGAATATCTAGGTCGTGGTATTACCGAAATTTCCGCACCAGTATCGATTAAAAAGGATATACGATTTTCTCTATCGTAGATAAATAGGCGGTTTTGTGTGTTACCGCTATCATCAACCGCCGCAACTGATGAAAGCGGAGTTAGTTTCCCGAATTGGTATTTGATCTCTTGTTGATTTGTTTGAAAGCACACGGCTGTTCGCATTTATTAGCATTTTTACCGAATTTATTGTGAAACCAACACCAGTTTTTGTTCCAGCTTGGTCGATTTTCCCGTGATCTTGATCGATTTCGTCTATAATTGTTTTGTGATGACTGAGAATTAATTTTTGACATTTGAAATTTGAGTTCGTTTATTTGTTTGCTTAACTCAGCTACATTAGTTGGTGTCTCTTGAATAGCGAATGCTTCGGTGGAGTTAGAAATTGAGTTGATTGATGAAAAATTGGGAATTTCAGCTAATTGATCAGCTAGGGCAGTAATTGCCGTTTGTTGCATATTGGGAGCGGCTGCTAGAACGCCTGACAGTGTTTCCTGAAGACGTGTTGGAAGACGATGAATCCATAATTTTTGTAATAACTGATCGTTGAATGTGCTACCCGCCAAACTTTTCATTTGAGCTAAAAGTTCTGACGGTCGGCGACTAGCAAGTTCTAAGCCGGAGATGAGTTTACGAATTTTTTGGTCCGTAGAAATTGAATAATGATTTATAAGTGTTCTTTTGAGATTTTCATATTTATCCTGTGGTGGCGGATTAGTCAGGATGCTTGAGACTACGCAAAGCTCTTCACGACCCAACTGACAAACAATCGCATGGAATCTTGAACTATCCGAATTGACTTGTTTGGCGTGAAATTCTGATTCGGCTTGTTTGAACCATAGTTCAGGATGTTCTGGCCAAAATTTAGCAAGTTTAACTTCGCGAAGTGCGGCTAAGTTAGTTTGTTGTACGCATTGGTTCATTGTATTTCCTTTGGTTGAGCGGACGTTGGACGAGGCTGATCGGAAGAATTTTGACTTACTTGATTTTGGAATGCCTCCAATTGTTGTTGTAATAGTACATTTTCAAATTTGACTACTTCCAATGCACGTTTTAATTCTTCTTCCATTATTTTCGATTCGCTTCCGCAATAGTTTAAATGTGAAAACCAACACGTGATTTTTAACTTGATTTTATTAAATCAATCAACCACACGGAGGGGTTACCAATTGTGGGATGCGTGTTCATATGGTTGATTGATAAAATTGTACTCCGTATTTTAAGATTTATTCAATTAAATTACAAATAAAATTAATTAACAAAATTGTGATGAGCCAACACTGTGTACTAAGAGGAAACTATCTTGATTGATTGTTGCGTCTGTCTTCTTAAAAACTCAATTCATAAAAAAAGGTTCAACTAACTAGTTGGTAATAAAGAATTTGATAAGTTTGATAATATTGCATGTCGGTAAAGTAGATTTCGACAATGCCCATATCTCAATACATATTTCTGACATAGTATGTCAGAAATGGTGCCGCGACTAAATAACTGTGGACAAAATAACCGCGACAAAACAACCGCGACAAAATAACTGTGGACAAAATAACTGAACGACAAAATAACCGCACGACAAAATAACCTTAGACAAAATAACTGTGGACAAAATAACCGCACGACAAAACAACCAAACGACAAAATAACCGAACAACAAAATAAACATCATTAATTATTCTTTTGAGTTAGGGTACATGCGGCTGTGATATGATTACGATTTTTTTTTGCTCCCTGTATATAAAAGATGGCTAAATTGCAATAGACCTTAAATATTGGTATTTA
Organism: Brachynemurus nebulosus; assembly: GCA_035578155.1. Classification (NCBI taxonomy): domain Eukaryota; kingdom Metazoa; phylum Arthropoda; class Insecta; order Neuroptera; family Myrmeleontidae; genus Brachynemurus; species Brachynemurus nebulosus. The sequence goes on along the minus strand of JAPWDM010000001.1, from coordinate 119,081,803 downwards.
AACTATTGCGTTTAAAAACGAACGTTAATGGGTGAAAACTATTGTATTTAAAAAGCTAAGCTTGGGAAACATTATTTTGAAAAATCGGTGGTGAGGTTAGTTAAGGTAAGGTTAGTTTAGTTAGTTTTGACAATATACTTCGACTTTGACATAAAAGCTAATTAGGTTAAGGTTATAGGTGGTGAGGTTAGTTAAGGTTAGGTTAGGTTAGTTAGTTTTGACAATACACTTCGGCTTTGGTATAAAAACTAATTAGGTTAAGGTTATAGGTGGTGAGGTTAGTTAAGGTCAGGTTAGTTTAGTTAGTTTTGACAATATACTTCGTCTTTGATATAAAGACTAATTAGGTTAAAGTTATACGTGGTGAGGTTAGTTAAGGTTAGGTTAGTTTAGTTAGTTTTGACAATATACTTCGACTTTGACATAAAAACTAATTAGGTTAAGGTTATAAGTGGTGAGGTTAGTTCAGGTTATGTTAGTTTTGTTAGTTTTGACAATATACTTCGACTTTGGTATAAAAACTAATTAGGTTAAGGTTATAGGTGGTGAGGTTAGTTAAGGTCAGGTTAGTTTAGTTAGTTTTGACAATATACTTCGACTTTGATATAAGAACTAATTAGGTTAAGGTTATAGGTGGTGAGGTTAGTTAAGGTTAGGTTAGTTTAGTTAGTTTTGACAATATACTTCGACTTGGATATAAAGACTAATTAAGTTAAGGTTACAGGTGGTGAGGTTAGTTAAGGTTACGTTAGTTTAGTTAGTTTTGACAATATACTTCGACTTTCATTTAAAAAGTAGGTGGTGAGGTTTGTTAAGGTTACCCTTTATCCGAAGGTTATAAGTTAGTTTAGTCTAGATACTGTCATCTAGTATCTAGTCAGAACAAAAAAAAAATATATTTACAAGACACTGCTACAGTATTATCTTTGTAATTTAGATTTATTACATTTATTATGCCACTATCTTATAAAGAGTTAACAAAATAATAAATAAATAAACTTTAAAGTTATTTTGTCGTTTGGTTATTTTGTCGTGCGGTTATTTTGTCCACAGTTACTTTGTCTAAGGTTATTTTGTCGTGCGGTTATTTTGTCATTCGGTTATTTTGTCCGCGGTTATTTTGTCGCGGTTATTTTGTCGCGGTTATTTTGTCCGCGGTTATTTTGTCGCGGAACCGTCAGAAATATTGAGAAATATTTCTGACATACTACTTATATCAGAAATACTGAAAATAAGAAAGTGCTCCAAAATTGGATAATTTATATTTATTTTATAATCTTCTCATCATTATTATTGAATAACTGCCTATCTATATTGAATAAAGTAATTATTATATACAATTGATATTGATAAATATACTTTCTACTTAACATTCATAAAAAATGAGTGATTTAGGAAATAATTTACTTTTTTCTACTCCTGTTGAAGGACACACTCATTAAATATCTGTTAATTGTTGAGAAAGTTAAGCATTATTCAAAAATGTGGAGCAATGACCATTACTCAGTACCTTTTTGACCAATGAAATCACAGTATTAACCATTATTCAATGGGTTTGCGATTGTTTTATGTATAATAACGTATTTATCAAATTTTAATTTAATATATGTTGCATAGTAACGTTCAAGTAAGCAAACTAGTATATATTTTGTTTTGATCGCTTTATACATATTATACAAACATTTAATGAAATTAGAAATAGATTAAAAATTTGATTTAAAATTTATATTCAATTTTATTTAAATCAAAAAGGAAAAAAGTCGTAGAAAAAATATCGTATTCTACTCGCTTGCAATGGCTATTACTCACTCAGATGCATTACGACACTCACCTCGCAAGCTCGGCTCGTGTTTTTTTTCATCTTCGTGAGTAATAGCTATCATTACTAGCTCGTTGAATAATATACTATTAAAATACCATAAAGAGCGATATGGTTATGGATAAATTATGGATATTCTAGCTAATCGTCATAATATTATATAATCATAATATTATATACGTCATCTTAAACGTCTTTTTTAAAGAACTGAAGTTGAAACGTCGTAATATTGTGGAGATGTCATTGGTGGAGATGTATGTGCAGCAATCATTGAAGAACTGGAAGAAAGTGGTTCTTGTCTTGGATATACAGATAACCCCCGAAGAACACGGGTCTGGAAGAACACGGGTACCTTTCCCCCGAATTACACGGTTTCAAACAACACGATTTTTAAGTAATTCTTCTGAAAAATAATAATACATATATATTTGATATAAAGTTACATCGGTCCTCAATGTACGCGAATATATCAGTTCCATGTGGATTTGATTTACACGAATAAAAATCGTGTAAATTGAATCTGTCATTACATATAAAAGAAAAAATGTTGGAAATTAAACCTACTAAAATTTTTGAAAATTTTATAATAGAAATGATAACGAATCTGTAGAAATTTACATCGATAATTTTCGATAACGAAAAGTAGGTATTGACAGTCCTAATATGTTCGGAATACCCACAACTTGCTTCGCTTAAGCCTTCAAAAATTTCGTTATTTTTTCGCTATGATGCACCGTTTACGAGATATTTACTATCAAAAGTTTACGTTTACGAAAATATCGAAAACTAATTTTTTCGGAAATATTCTATTGGCGACTAACTAAATCAATGGGACTAACAGAGCCTAAATTAATCAGTTATAACCAATCTATGATAAGTTACGCGGTATCGATAATTTTCGATAACGTAAAGTAGGTTTTGACAGTCCCAATATGTTCGGAATACCCACAACTTGCTTCGCTTAAGCCTTGAAAAATTTCGTTGTTTTTTCGCTACGACACCGTTTACGAAATATTTATGATCTAAGTTTTCAATAAATATTCTATTGGTGACCGAATCAGAGGGACTAATAGAGCTTAAATTAAACAGTTATAACCAATTTTTGATAAGTAGTTCGTTATAGATAATTTTCGATAAGGAAAAGTAGGTTTTAACAGTCGCAATATGTTTGGAATACCCACAACTTGTTTTGCTTAAGCCTTCAAAAATTTCGTTATTTTTGAGCTACGATGCACCGTTTACGAAATATTTATGATCTAAGTTTTCAATAAATTTTTATGATAGACCGATTTCAGAGCTAACGAATGCTTAATTCCATTCTATTTTAATCGAAATAAATACGCATTACATACAAATGTGTATGTAAGTATGTAATTCAAATTTCGTTGCGTTGAAATTTCTTTGAAATTTTTTTATTTACACACCTGTAATAGAAAATGCCTATCTTTGGTGGTCTCGAACAACACGGTTTCAAAGAACACGGAACCAATTAATCGTGTTTTTCGGGGGATTGCTGTACACAACGTAAAATAAATTAAAAAAAATGGCGATACAATCGTTTAAAATTTTGGCGTTTCCGACATACTATATCAGAAACATTGAGAATAACCATGTGCTAACACACTGCGTATGGCGGAATCATCAGAAATAAAGTACTGTCACACACAGTACGAATGTGTCCTTACCGGTCTTCCGTAGTAACTAAATATATGAACAGTAAATTCTACAGATATCCATAGAGATAATACACTATTATCCTGTACTATCCTACGCAGATATTAGAGTCCCTATAAATACATAGAGTCTTGATATGTGTGCTAAACGCTGATTGGTTCCGGCATTTTCTGTCCAAAATTTACGTAAAATACATTGGAAATAAATTAAATATTAACAAAAATCATTTAGTTTAACCTAAGAAAAATAATTAAATTAAAAATTTTTAATTGTTCATTAATTCATAACTTATTAACAATAATTATGTACTTAAAAATATTTACTCAAACATGTGATAATTAATTTTAAAGCTTCCCGCTCTGTTTTGGAGGGAAAATGGATGACATGTTACGACCATGTTCCTACCACTTTCCATAAATATATCCCATTATAAAAAAAAAAATGGACCATTTTACGGTTTACTGACGCCGTTGTAATTAATATACCAGATGGCGTTGATGTACTTGGAGATTGAATGAGCGGCAATTTTAGACAATTCAAAATTCAGCTTCGATTTTTGAGATTTGGTTACAAATACACGATCGTGATTACAAAACTTTTGTAGTGTGTCAATGAATAATAATTTATTGAATTGTTTTGATTTTTTCTAAAAGTTTATTTTCCATTAGGTAGGTATATCGAATTTTAAGTTAATCCATAATGCTAACAACATGCTGTGTTAATTGTACTTCGAGGTATAAAGAAAATATTTCCTTTTTTTTTAGTCCCGAAAGACAAAGAACTTTGTCAATTGTGAGAAAAAATAATTAATCGAAACGATTTAAAAGCTCATCACAGAGTTTGTGAAAAACATTTTTCAGCATCAGATATAATATGGGAAAAAAAATTATTTTCATCTGATAGAAAGCTTCTTGCAGTGGTAAGATCGATTTATGATTTATAATTAATAGAATTATCAAAATAACTTTCAAATAAGGTAAAAGACCCGGTAATTGACCCTGGCCCAGTTTCTGAACTTTTCAACTTTGTTATAAATTAATAAAAAAACTATATTTTAAATAAGAAAAAAAATAAATTCTTAATTTAAAGTAATCTATTCTGTGTCTAATGAACAGCAATTTAAAAAGTTTAGAATATATTAACTAAATAAAAAAAAATTTTTAAGTTTAAAATGTGTGTAAACACTATTTTTTTGGTAGTTTCTTAACAGTTTATGTTACAAAGTACTCATTTTGATCTGTGAAATATTCATCATGTAAGTATGAAAACTTAATTAAAAATATATGAGCAGGTTAATATTTGTTTGAAATTTATTTTAAAATATTTATAAAATACCTTAGAATGATTTTTATTATTGAAATATGAGGGTCAATTACTAGGCTCACTTCTAAAGTGGTATGGCCCAGTTAAATTCTAACCAGTTTTTGTTAGTTATTTTGTTATTTATAGTTATCTTCGATTAGTTTTTGTTATTTTTCATAACGTATATAACATTAAACATTCATTTTTATCAATAAAAAATTATTTATAAATTAAATTTTAAAAAACTGTATTTTTAAATTTAAGAATCAGAAACTAGGCCACTGTCAGGGTCAGAAACTGTCACATGAGAAATTTTGAAGGTCAGAAACTGGGTCCTTTTTGTCAATTTTTAAAACATAAATTTAAATTATTAATTCAATTCAATGAATTATTTTACTTGTATGACTTTATTTTGAAAGCCATAAACTAGTTGATAAAATTATTAATTGTCTCTTAAGTTGAAACTTATATTTATTATTTATTACTGTCATTTAACCTCAGCCATCACTCTTAAAAGGTCAGAAACTAGGCCCGTTACCTTAGATAACAATAATTATTATCATATATTTTCAGGCAAAATATAAAAAATCTACTTTGAGGGAAAAGCTCTACCACGATTGGACCTTATTGTATCTGAAGATGAACAAAATTCATATTCGTAAAGTCCTGTTGATACATTAACTCCAGTGGAAAGTTTTGATACAAATTTGTACGATGTACATGGTAATTTAATAATGATGTTAATGTTAGCTCCAGCGATATAAAGAATGAAGTTTTAATATTGGATGAAATTTCTACTCGAGAGAGCATTGCTGTTAACTCCCAAACACTTTCTTACGATGGACTAATTGATTTTGGGGAAGAAAATAAATCTCAGCCTACTCTGAACGAAAAGGCTAATCATGTACTAGTTTTTATATTCAAGCCTTTATTTGATGATTACGTACAAACAGTAGCAGTTTTTGCATCAAGAGGTCCTGTAAAAAGTGATATGTTGGCTAAATTAATAGTTAAATGTATTATATTATTGGAGCGAGCAGATGCTACGGTGCATGGAATTGTGAGTGATGGTGCATCAACAAATCGGAGTTGTTGGACTCAATTAGGAGCTAGCGGCAAAAGAGTGGATTTGAAAAATTATTTGACACCACCAAGTGAACCTTATCGAAAAATATATATTTTTTCAGACCCTTCCCATCTTATTAAAAATGTGAGAAATCGCTTATTTAATAATGGATCTCTACAGATATTTAATACTCCTTAAACTTGATATCATCATTAATCTAAGATTATTGAGAAATTATTCAATATCCTTTTTAATTTTATTCTTTTATTCATATAGCTTGACATAAAAGAAGAACTGATCAAATGGGAACATTTTCAAATTTTATTTGATGCTGATGGGAAAATTCCTGGATCTTTTAGAGTATGCCCTAAGTTAACAAAACATCATTTAAATTTAAATTCCTCTTCAAAAGTGAGGGTTAAACTTGCAGTGCAGGCAAACTTTTTTTTTACATTTATTGATATCTGATATTGGTATTTATACTAAAAGTAATAAATTGTGTTATAGATCTTTAGCAATTCTGTTGCTGATGGGTTATGCTTCTACCACGATAGAAAAGTTCTAGGGTTAGAAAAGTGTGAAAGCACAATCCAATTTTGCCTTTTTATGAACTCATTGTTTGATGCTCTTAATGAGAAACGAAAAGGAATCAAAGTTAGTGATGCTCATTTCAAAGTGAGCTTTAATAGTTATTTAGACACTTAAGTGAAAGTGTCATCTTTATTAATTTTCGCATTCACTGTGAATTTAACTTTGAAGCCTTTAAAGCCTTGAAATTTAATGAAAGCTGGATATGTTTCAGGTCTTACAAAATGCACTAAAAGTAATAGACGAGTGGGAGAAAAAAATCGACAACAAAACTCTGGCTAGTTCTGCTTTTCTTACTAGAGAAACTGCAGAAGGTCTCAGAATGACGGTAAAATTTACCATCGATATAATAACCGATTTTTCACAAAAAGAGCTACCAAATATATTAACTGGAGCAATAAATCAAGATGCTTTAGAGGTTGGTCAATATTTTCTTAATGTGGAATAATCTTGTGGTGTGTCTTTTGGAGTTTCTAATGACTAACATTCAAATTTAACATTTTTATATTTTCTACACGAATTATTAATATCTTACTAACCCTTCATGACAGTTTTTGGTCACATTCTTCTTATCTTGTAATTGTAAAAAATCTTTTCTATTTATAAAAGTTGATAAATATCGGTGCAATATATATTTGACTGGTTAATTTTGAAAGTGGCATAATTGACTATTTCAAAAAAATTTAGATGAAGCGAATATATATATATATATATATATATATATATATATATATATATATATATATATATATATATATATATATATATATATAGAGAGAGAGAGAGAGAGAGAGAGAGAGATTTTTTCTTCATCTAAATTTTTTTGAAATAGTCAATTATGCCACTTTCAAAATTAACCAGTCATTTATAAAGGTTGAAAAGATAAAATTATATTTCTATTTTTTCTTATTCACTAAGTATATTATTTTATTAAATACAAATGGAATAACGAATTTTCTCTTCTTTGGCAATTTTTGGGAACGGTTAGAGCTACAGGTGGATGTAATGACCATCCTTCAACGCCTACTTTTCTTCAAATTTATCGTATTTTGACTTTGTACCGTATTTTAAAACCTTCTAAAACAGGGAACTGTACAGTTCTCGAACACATAAACCTTTAATATCTCTATCGAATTTGAAAGAAATTTCTGCTTCTTCTCATTGCGATACTTCAAAGATTGAATTACTAAAAAAAGCGTCTATGTGAGGGCGTAAGAATCGAAGACTGGAATGTAGAAAATATAGTAATGAATCACGATTATACGCATCCTGAATATTACCCTATTGAATTTGTGTTATGTTACGAAATATATTTGTCAAAAAATCTTAAAAGCTATTGATTGTGATATTTGTTTAAATTGCATACAAAGTGGAAAATATTCTATGCATAATTCACCAGTTAAACTAAATTAATTTGAGAAGGAGTAATTTTATTCACCCCCACAATAAAATATTTAATATTGTTTGTGCTTTGGAGAAAATTTTTATTGAAAAAGTTGAATCTACTCAGTATTCTCCTTTTATTTACGAAGAAGTACTTTCTAACGTTATTGACAGCAATATGTTAAGTTTTCCGTGTGAAAAGCATGAGCATGAACTGATTTCTTAACTCTTTTAAACAAACCATATGGAGAAAATTTTATGTCTCAAAATGCCGGACTTTTTACTGCCAGTGACAAGTACAATAGATAAGGTTACAAAAAAAGAAAAGAAAAAAAATCAAAGATCCCAATATCAAAAAAGTGAATCCTATGAATTTACAAAATATAAATTATACGAAACCATGTTGATAAAATTTAGAACATTTAGAATTATACCGTATTTCGGAAAATCTGCCACAGATGGCGGCGCCTGTGCCAGTGAGTATAATATACATATCACAGCATTTTGAGCCGCCATATTGCAGAACGAGTTAACTCGTCTTAATCATTTAAGTTTAAATTGTTACCTATTATGTGCGCTTACGAATGTATAAATATGCCAACCAATGTAATAATAACAAAGCAAAGGAAAATCAATTTAAAAAAATATGCTAAATTTACTACAAATTAATTATTTTTATTTAATTTTATATTAACAAATTTAGCACATTTCTTTTTTTTAGCACAGGACCCGACTTTCGGAAAATGATCATCATCCATCCGGGAACTAAAAATATTACATACATTACAAAAGTGGGACAAAATGAATGTGTTAGAATCGTTGCAAATATTCAAGAACAAAGAAAATGAACATCTACTTAATAATCAAATCGAACTAATCTCTTCACTTTTATTTTCAGCAATTCCGTGATACTACATATTTACATTTTTATTTTTGTATTTCTTTTCTATTAATTGTTTACTTACAAATTTTTTTTTCTTATTTCTGTTATTTTCACAAAATTATAATGTACTTAATTTACAGGCATTTTGTATCTGTTTGTATCTAGTTACTACCTGAAGACACGTGTTTTTAGAACACGAACCAAAAACCGTTTAATTTTAGAATATATAAACTTCGCAATTTAATTCATAGGATTAGTGTTAGAAAATGACTGTACGAGTCGAAGGTGCACTCACACATTTTTAAAAAGTGGATTTTTTGCAAAGTAAAAATCATTTTTAATTTTGTTTAATAATATGAAACTAATCATAATATATCACTTTTATTACAAAATTAAAAAACTAAAGATGACAAAAAACATTATTTCAAAATGTAAAATTTATGGGATTTAAATAAAGAAAAGATTTTACATTAAAGATTGTTGTAAATTCTTATACTATAATCTCCATGGAAAATTAGTCAAAAATTTTGTAACTGGTTATAAAAGAATTTTTTGTAAAATATTGTTATTTGTTATTTTAAATAAACTGATATAGTTTCGTAAACCTATTTTTTTACTTTTTTGTAATTTTATTTATTTTGTTACACTCCAGTTTTACCTAATGTATAATTATTTTTTCTTTCCTGTAAATTAGTAATACATACATATTTAAAAGTTCGGCTGTTTTTTGTCTCCGAGTACATCAACGCCATATAGCAGACTGTGACATTAAAAGGTCCGTCCTTGAAAACAAGTGGCAGGCACATGGTCACGACTTTATTTTTATTTATTATAGGGACTCTAGCAGATATCAGCCATAGGGATGATCGATATTCATCGATGGTAGAAAAACATCGATGTTTAGCGGGAAGACATCGATGTTATGTCCTCGATCACATCGATGTTACGAGAATAATATCGAAACATCGATTTTATTCTATACTATCCAGTATTTAAAAAGTCCTGTAGCTGATTTAAAACAAGATCCATTACTTTATGGCAAGTTCTCGGAACCACTTATCCAAACTTGAAAAAAATTGCCATTAAATATTTGTGTTGCACAGCAACTTCAACAGCTTCAGAGAGACTTTTCAAAAGCTAGGCAGCATTTGTATCAACAAAAGAACAGATTAAAAAGGAAACTTCTAACAAAGTGACTTTTTTGCAAAGTGTACCAAATAAATATTGGCAATGTTAATTTTTAATAAATAAAATAATAAATTATAATGGTTGTTTATTTTGCTACATAAACATCGATGTTTTCGAACATCGATGTTTTTTTTTTCTATATATATCGTATATCGATATTCTTGAATCGATGTCAACATCGATGTTTTTCTAATATCGATCATCCCTAATCATCCAGTAGTATCATCTACATTTATAAGTAGGTAATTATCATTTCTAGAAATGTGTTCTGCAGTGGTACCGCACTGCCCTCTGAACTTTTCACATGCACGTATAACCACTTGCTAAGTTTTAAGTTAACCATCTTCTATATGTTTATATATAATAGATATCATAGATATAATCGATATAATCTTTGGTTGTAACTAAAAGAAAATTACATTGAGTTTTGTCAAATTAATTTTAATGTTTTGTTTTTAATTTTATAACATATAATTATTGTAAAATATTTTTAAAATGGCTAGTAATACAGAAAATAAAAATTCAGATCCAATAGCACAAAAATTATTAATACCAAGTCCTATTATAACAAAACGCACAAGAACCGCTTCAACGTAGGTTACCTTATATTTAAAATAAAAATTCAGTTGATATTTAATAAATATTATAAACAATTAAATTATGATATAATTTTATTTTAAAATTAGATCTGCCAGAGCCAGTGAACGACCAGAATGTCGTGGAAAAATAAAAACATTTTGTAGATCCAAGGGCCATGGCTTCATTGAACCTAGTGATGGTGGAGAAGATATATTTGTTCATATATCTGAGTATGTAAAAACAATTATTATATTCAGTTGACTTAAATGAAATTATTTTTTTGCAATTCCGGGACTAAAATTAGTCCCTCATAATAGAGAGTAAAGTGTCACTTTTAGTCCCAAGGGACTATAAATACTTTTATTCCCACTTTTGAATCAATCAACAATCAAAATTTGCAGAGCATTGCTAATCAGCAAGTGGAATGTAACTTGTAAATAGCGTTGCTAGGTAATTCATCCTAAATAAATTCATCCTTGTAGTCAAAGAAAGACAATTATATTGTAGTACCTACATTTGACTGACTTATCCACAGTATACCTGATGTAATATTATTTCATATAATTTGAATGACTTTTAAATAAATTTTTTCTTTTTATAATTTTAAATAATTAAAAAAATTGCAAAAAATAGTATATCGCGCGTTTTCTGTCTCAACCTCGTATAAGGTTTTTTGACGGTTTTGAGTTAGAAAGTCATACATGTACATAATTCACTTCCCCATGTGATGCATTAAGAAATATTGCAAAATAGTTAATGGAAAAATAATTATTCAATTTAATATAAACTTATACCACATGAACTGAATTTAGTTTTCTGACAAAACCTGGTATATGGTATACTAGTTTGCGTAAAATTATTCTTTGAATAACGCGTCAAAAAGTGATCGAACACTCACCCAGTGGGGGAGGGTGCCCACACTTTTGACGCCGCACTGTGCTTAATGTTGTGGTACACTGCCATGCCAAGTGTGGGCACCCCCCGGGTCAAGGTGTTTGATCACTTTTTGAAGCGTACTGTACTTATTTAAGCGAGCGCGTGTTGGAGTCAAATGTCAAGATTTGTACGTCCACAAAATAAGTACAGTACGCTTAAAAAAATGATCGGACACCTTAACCCCGGGAGGTGCCCACAATTTTAACACGACAGTGTACCAAAACATTAAGTACAGTGCGGCATCAAAAGTGTGGGCACCCCCCCTGGGTGAGAGTGTTCGATCACTTTTTGACGCGTACTGTACTTATTTATATATAATATGTACTTGTTTATATAATAAATAATATTAACCAGCCCCTCAAATAAAAGTTTACAGACGCTCCTGATCTTCTGATTTTACGTACTTACCCTTAAATTTGCACCGATCACTACGTACCATTGGATTTGTGGTGTACAGCACCTGCGAACTCTAGTGTCAGATAGTTGTATCTTGGTCAAGTACGAGGGTATGCTGATAAAAATGTTGCTATTTCAGAAAATAATTTTACACAAACTAGTATACCATATACCAGGTTTTGTCAGGAAACTAAATTTAGTTCGAGTTTAAGCGTAACAAATTCTAAAAATGTAGTTTCGAGAAAAACGCGTTTAAAATTTAAGTTACTGGTTAGACTATTGGAATATGCAAAAAAAAAAATCGATTTATTTCACAAACTCGTATATTTATAGGCGCCGCCACGGCGACACAATAAATACCCTTTGCACTCAAAAGGCGTCTCTCAGGCGCCATCCTATTCTTTACTTCAAATATCACACTAAGGAAAATTATAAAATTTAATATTAAAATATAATGTTTGTAATATATAAGTATATATAAGTTTGTAATATATAAGTATATATATATATATATATATATATATATATATATATATATATATATATATATATATATATATATATATATATATATATATATATATATATATAAGTAAACTACTTTTGTTTAAAATACTTATCTTTGATGTATTACAATTTTTTATTAAAATTACTGTCGAGTAGCTGAGTACCCATACTAAAAAATGGTTCGAGTGCAAAGGGTTAAATGTCTGCTTGGTGTCTACATAGGTAGCAAACATCAAAAAGTGTAACATACATACATAAATCTTAAATTCATAGTGATGAAAATACAGTATTTAATATGTTTTTTGTGTTTCCTGAAAACTGTGATTTTTGTTATACGAGTTTGGGACAGAAAACGCGCGATATACGCCACAGGACTAAAGTTTTTTTTTTTTTTGATACTTCGTGAGGATTGTTGCCCTCGGATTGTTACTGGCCTTCTGATAGCAAACTTCACATTCAGGGTTAAAAATCACACTTTAGTCCCTTGGTGTATAATATACTAAAAAAAATGATTTAGTCCCTCATAATAGGGAGTAAACTGCCATTTTTAGTCCCAAGGGACTAAAAACTTATTTTACTCCCGCTTTTAAACCAATCAGCAAGCACCATTTAAAGAAATTTAACTTAAATAGCGTTGTTAAGTAATTGAAAATAAACAAATTCAAATTTGTAAATAAAGACAAACAGTTATAATGTATTGTACGATTCCATTGAAAAAATGACTTTTGGAGCAATTTCACCCCCTTTTCACCCTGACGCTGGGTTCGCAACCCTCTTAAAACTATCCCTAGTCAAATCTAGTATGCCTAGGAATATTTTAGCCAAGTTTGACCGAGGTTGAAAAATTGCCATTTCAGGCCTTACTTCACTGGACTATAGGTGATTAGTACAATCTTACCATTTGATTAGTTAGTCTATTATGATTAGCTAGCCTTTCCTTGTTGGAAACCATTTTTCAACAAAATTTTGTCATTAGAAACAATTTCTAATACAATTTGTTATTTTTAAAACGAGGAGGTTCTCAATTCAACCCGTATGTTTTTTTTTTCATGTATGTACACCGATTTCTCCCACATTTTTAGGCCAATTTGCACCATTCTTTTTTGGTTAGTAGATAAAGCTCTCCAGAGTGTCCCATAAAAATTTTATTAACATTGATTGAGTAATTTTTTAACCATCTTCAATAATATGAATAATTATGGCAATTTTAAAATTTATATAATATGCAGTAGTATATTGTGCAGTAAGTTGGAAATTTCTCACGAGTATGAGTTTGTTTTGCGAGCCCGCAGGGCGAATGCAACAATTCATATGAGTGAGAAATAAGCATTTCCGACGTATTTTACACTATACTTTTTACTACGTCCACATTTCTGCGTAAAATTTACATTAAAATTTATTTAAATAAGTATATTTTTTTATTAATTTTAGCTAGGGAGTTAATGGCAATTTAGGTATATGATTCCATCATCATTAATAGTAATATGTTATGTAATTTACTACTGTGCGAATAAGAAAAAGTTAGAACGAAGCTCAGATGGCGCTGACTTTTTTGCAAATAAATTTTGAAAATGCAAAAAAAAGAACTCCCTTAAATCATAACATCGTGTCTGCCATTTATATATTGTATTAACGGCAGTCAGTATATAACAAATTTGTAGAAGGCAGACGTTCACATCGTTGCATTTTTATGAAAAATAATTACAAACATGTAAAAAAAAATGGCCGACTAAGTCATTTCATCGTCTTTCTAACTATATTTTTGGATGTAATATACTTCCTAGAAGAGGGAAATAAAGCTGGCAGACATAGGGGCCTCTGATTTTAGCTACAGTTTAAAAAAAACCTTTGTTATAACATCCTACATAACATAGCGAATTTGCGTTTACAAGAAATATTTTTTCACGAAAACACGTTTAGACAGGATAATGGCTTCAAGCCTATCGTTTGTACTTTTTGCCGCTCTTTATCACGGTGTAAAGAAATATTAAAAAAATTTTTAGAATTATTGCAAATTTTAGCAAAAAACTCATTTTTATTACAAAAAATTTTAATTTTTGCCGACAGTTGGTTTAAGTATAACAATGGCTTAAAAGCTTATGTGATTTCTTTAACATGCAGTAAAAAAATGTGGGAAAACTTTTGAATTTTTGCAAATTTTGGCAAAAAAGAAATTATTTTATAAACGAAAAATGTCCAAAATACCCAGTTCAGAGTATTGGCCGATTGGAAGTCCGAAAAGCTTGGTTGAGTTCTGTTGATGATTAATAAAACGCAGTTTAATTTTACAAAATTAACAATAATTTATTTAACACAACAATCACGTGTAATTACATAGGTTAGACGAACATTCAACATAACATACAACGGCTTCTATGATACTACTAAAAAGTGCGATTAAAAAATGATGGCAACTTGAAAAAAAATAATAATTATAAAAATATGAAAGCGACATCTTAGGCGCGTGAGGTCAAATTTAAAATTAAGAGAATGAAATTAAAACATTAAAATAAAATGTTTGTTTATAATAGTGATGCGACTCGAGTGATGTTTACTCGAGTGACTCGAGTGAATTTGTCAAACTCGTATTCGAGTGAAAAAAAAATTTTTACTCGAGTCCAATTGCACTCGAGTTTCCGAGTCAACTCGGCACACCGAGTAGACTCGGTTAGGGCCAGATGTTACTTCACTAGTTACAAAGAGACGGGTTGAAACTTGCACTTGATACGATAACAATAAATTAATAGGTATTAGGTTGATTTGATTGAACTATTGAATAATTATTTTATGAAAGTGGGACATACGTGTGATTTTGAATTTAGCTTTCGTTAATATTACTAGTAAAGACTAAAGTATAGGTTTATAATAATTATGTTCCGATTCGATTATTTTACCAATCGATTAATCGATTATATATTAATAATCGTAATCGATTTATAATCGGTATATTAATCGAGGTATAATTGATTATACCGATAATTGACTTAAATATAATAACCTGACTTTATCCACTTTTTAGTCAATAAAATTGAAATATTTAAAATTTACATATCTGTTTTCTAAAAACTAATATTTTATGATTTTCTTCATAATAGTTTCTTTATTCATTATTATTAAATAACATTTAATTGTAAGGTGTAAACAAAAGTCTGATACAGTTTGATTTTATAATTATAATGATTGATAATTGAAACGAATTATAAAATAACTAAGTTTAATTTTTATTTGCAATCAAAATTGCATAAATGTTATTTATGGTCGTTAATTGGTCATCCTTACATGGAAATTTTATTATTCTTAAGAAGTCATTTTACTTTTATTTGTTGATTACATAAATAAATAATATGTACACTAATCATATGTATTTTATTTCATATTACCTCATATTACTAATTCAATAAAGGTATTTAAAAATGCTTAAAAAAATCTTACTCGAGTTGGAGGGAGTGAAATAGTTAACTCGGTTGACTCGAGTGACTCGAAAACTCGAGTACAATTCGAGTGACGTAGCAAAATTACTCGAGTGACTCGAGTCACAAAATCCTACTCGAGTCGCATCACTAGTTTATAATACCAACACCCCCTCTTAAACAAACAATTCAGATCACTTCATTCCCAAACTTTTGACACAGTCTTCATGCTTTGGAGCTGGGAGAGCCTTGGTGAAGATATCTGCAGGCATTTGTTGAGTCGACATGTATTTGACCGTCAGTTTCCGTTCTTCGATCGCTTTTCGAATAAAATGAAATCTGATGTCAATGTGCTTAGACTTGGAGTGGAACACAGGATTCTTCGCAAGCTTTTCTGCGGATTGATTATCGTTAAAAATAACGACTTCTTCACACAGAGATGAGAATCCAAGTTCGGCCAGAAGGTTCGATAAGAAAATGCCTTCTTTCGCAGCTTCGGTCAGACACATATATTCGGCCTCAGTAGAAGATAGGGCTACGGTCCGTTGCTTACGAGAGCACCAGGATATGGATCCGCCAGATAATGTGAATGCATATCCAGTGTAGGATTTCCTATCGATGATGCAGTTGCCCCAATCGGCATCGGCATATGCTGTTAATTGCTTTTGGTCCTTTACGAATATCAGTTTCATATCGAGGGTTCCTTTTAGGTATCGTAAAATGCGTTTTGCGGAGTCCCAGTGATTCTTACCAAAACAAGTATTGAACTGGCTTAACATGTTAACCGCGTGAGCAATGTCGGGTCTAGTAGCGACAGCGACATACATTAGAGTACCAATTAGTTCCCTATATGGTAACTTGGCTTCTCCAAATGTTTGCTCATAATTGGAAGTAAGTTTTATACCTAAGGCTAGGGGAGTCTTGACTGGGTTGCACTTGGTTAATCCAAATTTCGTTAACGCTTCGCGAATGTACCCGGTTTGACTCATTGATATAGTTTCGGAATTGCGCTGAATTTCGATACCCAAACAATATTTGACTTCTCCGAGGTCCTTAATTTTGAAATTTTCTGATAAACATTGTTTGATTTCTTTAACTCTGGTAGGGTTGTCAGAAGCCACCAGAAGATCATCCACATAAATAAGAATAATAGAGCGCCCGTTCCGTTTATCGAGAAACAGGCAAGGACCCAACTTGCTAGGTTCCAAAGACATGGATTTCAAACGGCGGTGAGCTTAGCATACCACTGACGTCCGGATTGGCGGAGTCCGTATAGAGCCTTGTTCAGCTTTCAAAAATGTTTGCCACTTTTGATATCAGAGAGCATGGATTTGGCCTTATGAAGTATGACCGGATCCCTTTCTGACTGGATGATGGTTTTAAGCATTTCAGGTAATAGATCTGGTTGCCTCATGTATAACTCGGTATCGATGTCACCATTTAAATAAGCTGTGGTTACGTCAAGTTGTGAAATCTTCATTTCAAACTTAGCTGAGACTGCCAACAGCACTCGCAGAGATTCTAGTCTGGCGACTGGAGCGAGTGTCCAAGAAATCGATGCCGGGGCGTTGTGAAAATTCCTGAGCAACTAGTCTAGCCTTTCGACGTTGCAATGAACCATCAAAGTTGTACTTGTTTCTGAGTACAAATCTGCACCCAATGGTTATGTCCTGAAGTTTTTCGATCATTGACCAGGTGTCGCTCAACAGCAGACATTTCACCTCCTCTTCAATGGCTTTTAGCCAGGCATCTTTATCGGGTCCTTTTATGGCATATTTAAAAGGAATCTCAGATGTGTTCATGGCTTTTTCAACATTAAAGAATTCTTCATTATTTAATTGTTCATCGGCTCTGAAACCAAGAAACGGAGGTTCCTCGTCTGAATCGTTGAGGTCTTTAGGTTGTTCAAGATCGAAGAAAGGAGGTCCTTCACCTGACGCGTCAAGTTTTTCAGTTTGTTCGAATCCAAGGAAAGGAAGTTCTTCTCCAGAACTGTCAAGGATGGTGACCTGCTCCGGTTCCGTGGAAAATGGATCGGTAAATCTGCCGAAATCAACTGCAGCAGAATTCTGAATATTCTTCTGCGGGTCGAGTGATACCTCCATGTAGAGTTTATCATCCCTTGCCTTGGTGGGTACATCAACTTTCCTATGCGTGGTATCAAACTCGTTCAAAAACCTGACATTTCTTGAAATTACGAGTCTGTTTTCTTCTGGTACCCATATGCGTACCAGAATATGGTACGCATATTCTTCAGCGTAGCCAATGAAGATACCAGCGATACCTCTTGGATCGAATTTGCCTTTAGTAGGTCTTTTATTTAAAATATAAACCCTTTCTCCGAATATTTTCAGGTGTGAAATGTCCTTTCCACCTTTCATAAGGAGTAATGCCTCCAGGTATAGATTTTGTTGAACATCTATTTCTGATATAATTAGCCGTTAGAATAGCTTCGGCCCAAAATTTTGCATCCAATCTTGGTTCGAGCAATAAGCACCTAGCCATTTCTACGAGCGTTCGGTTCTTACGCTCTGCGACGCCGTTCTGTTGAGGAGTGTACGGTATGGATAAGTGACGTTGAATACCAGACGATTTAAGCAAGTTATCCATTTGTGTATTGCAATATTCACGTCCTCCATCAGATTGAAAAAATTTTATTTTACGTTCGGTCTGATTTTCTACCATATTCTTGTATTCACTAAATTTTGCTACCACTTCACCTTTTGTTTTGAGGAAATAAATCTCGCACCACCTGCTGAAGTCGTCGACAAAAGATATGAAATATCTTGATCCACCTTCGGAATTGCATCTCATGGGTCCGCAAACATCGGAGTGCACAATTTCTAATAAAGCGCTCGATTCACTTTGACGATTAGGAAATGGTAAAACGCACATTTTTCCAACTAGGCAAGTGTCACAGTTGCTCGAATTAGGTGCAATATTCTTCATTTCGACGCCCGTGCCACACTGATTTTTTATCATATTAAAAAGATCCTTATGGTTAAGGTGACCAAGACGACAATGCCATTTGTCAATTTCTTTTAATAGTCCTGCTCTGGCCAGGAAGCATTCGGATTTGCCATCTAAGTAGAATAAATTACCGTTTCTTTGCACGGACGCAGCCACGTTTCCTTTCGGATCTATAATTTTAGCTCCTTGTTTCTGGAACGTTACTATATAATCGTTGTTAACTATTTTAGCAACAGACAAAAGATTTGTTTGTAATTCTGGAACGAACAAAGTGTCATTTAATATTAATTTTGTTTTATCGTCCAGTGTCACGTTGACTTCGCCCTTAGCACAAATTGGCGTAGTTGCATTGCAGCTTGCGAGATGTAAATTGCTGTTGATAGCGGTTGTATTTAAAAATGCATCCTTATCGTGGCACATGTGCGATGTGCACCTACTATCCAAGCACGATTTGCTGCTTGACTGAAGTTTATTCGTATTCGAATAAAAACAATGTGCAGTATTTTCGTTTTCAAAAGGTTGACGATTCGAGTTTTGTCTTTTTTTAATGAAACATTCGGATTCCTTGTGGCCGCGTTTGTGACAGTAATTGCATTTGTATTTAGGCCTCTGCCTAGCATTTTTATTGTTGACGTTTCCATTTATTACTTTAGTGGCGCCATCTTTATTTTTTAAGTTGAAGTGTGCTCGAGCAAGCATAGCGATATTGCTGACAGAACCATTGTTGGCTTGCGTACATGAGTTAAATTCTTCGCGTATTTTAATTTTTAAAGTTTTTGGGTCGGGTAGATTATCCCGAGACTCCATCGCGCACCGAAAAAATTCGAAGCTGGAGGTAAACTGTATAGTAACATCATTGACAACAAATCATCATCGAGTATGACATCCATCGACTGCAATTTATCAGCCGCGTCAAAAAATTCATTGAGATGTTTTCCTATACCTTCTCCCTCTTCTATTTTATGCAATGCGAGTCGTTTATAAAGAGTAGCCTTACGAGCAGGAGCTTTAGATGCGTAAATGGATTCAAGTTTCTTCCAAACTTGATTTGAAGTATTACACCCTTTGATTTGCTTTAGCTCGGACGGACTGATGCATAAAGTCAATTCGGCTCTAGCTTTACGGTCTTCATCTAACCATTCGCTATACTTCTGCTCGAACGCTGTCTTTTCCGCGCCTTCTCCAACGATCATGGGGGCTTGTTCTTCGCCGATAATATATTTTAGCATACCATTTTTAATAAATATGGCTTCAGTCTGAATTCTCCATGTATCGTAATTATCCCGAATTAGCAACTCAAATCGTAGTGAATGCGTCATTCCCGTGCACGCCGCCATTTTACATAAGTATAGGCTATAGGTTATGCCGGTATAGACTATCACACTTATTGGTTGTCACTCGTTTTGTATGTTTTAAAATATGTTCGTCTTTTACATTAATTACGTTAATTATATGTGACCTGGACCGATAACCTGTTGATGATTAATAAAACGCAGTTTAATTTTACAAAATTAACAATAATTTATTTAACACAACAATCACGTGTAATTACATAGGTTAGACGAACATAACATACAACGGCTTCTATGGGAGCTTTCCAGCGAAGAGCACTATACGGCACTGTGCGGGACTGTGCTTGAAATATTAATTAAAGACACAACCATATTCCGAATATTTCAAGCACAGTGCCGTATAGTGCTCTTCGCTGGAAAGCTCCCAATGATACTACTAAAAAGTGCGGTAAAAAAATGATGGCAACTTGAGAAAAAATAATAATTATAAAAATATGAAAGCGACATCTTAGGCGCGTGAATTAAAATTTAAAATTAAGAGAATGAAATTAAAACATTAAAATAAAATGTTTGTTTATAATACCAACTTAGATCAGACTTACTCTGATTTTTCTAACAGAGACGTAGATAGAGATAACTATAATCCGACTTCATTGTCATCTAAATTTTCTTTATAGTTTTTTTTTTTCAAAGCAGTGAAATGTTTATAACATTTGTTGTGATAGTATAACGTTTCCTCTACAATTACTGGAATTACAGCATCACTAAATTTTAAAGAAAATATTTTTCGCACTTCCACTATAGTAAAACATTTGTTAGCTACTTCTGTATTTAATAAAATAACTAGCTCAGAAGAGATCTTTTTGCAAAAACACCATTGTAAATTGTCCATATTATGTAATAAGTCTAATTTGTTCAGTTGAAAAATTCGACTAAAAAACTATATTTTTATCGATATTACTTTGCGGTATTGATAATATATTTGAAAAATACCGGTATAATATCCATATATGTCCATAGGTACTTTTAAAAGTATAAACATCCCTATTTACAAATAATAAAATATGAAATGTGGTCAAAAATATCGGAAGTGATGACACATTCAACTACTTATTTTCAAGGACATGTTTAATTTATGTATTTTTTTAGTTTAGAAATGTATAGAATCATAGATTTTATAGTGCCTGTTATCCAAAAATGTCTGTTAACATGTGGTTAACATATTAACACATAATAAAAAACATGTTAGAATATGATAAATAAACTTCCAATTTGTGAATGAATTATTCTTTTTTATTTTGACGAAAAACTGACGAAAACGTGAAAAATTAGTAAGAAAAACTATTTAAGTACTTATAGCTATTTTGAAAAATAAACAGCAAGATAGCAACGTAACAGTCAGATGCCTACTCTCTGGAAAGTTCACCTTTAGACCTTTAACATCCTTCCTGCCCTTACACAGATAGTGAAAATTGAGTGAATTGCATTTCAATATGCAGGAACAACCAAGAGTGACTCAAAATAAGCCAGTAAATAAAATTGCCTGATTGGGTGGCTGCGCTGACTGCCAGAACAACTGAATTCATTGCACTTTACCATCAGAAGACGGGTGGAAGTCGGGACCAGTGGCAACTCTAAGGTATATAAGGGCTATCTAGCGACCATAAAAGACGAGAAAAATTTACCTGTAATTCGTTAAAATAAGTATGTGATTAAATCTGACAAAAAATTGTTTTATTTTGAACATTCAATACTACATTATCTTTCTGCCTTCGAAAAATCAGCACCGAAATTTTCTGCCATTTTTATTTCTTTGCTTCTTATAGTAACAGCAATAATTATGCTTAAAGACAGAAACGATGAAATGACTTCATAGGTATGTTTTTTTTTTTCAAATTCGCAACACTCCAGTTTTCGAATGCAGCGTCCTCTGAGTGGTAGAAGTGAAAATTCTTACTTTTTATAAAATAATTTCAATAATTAACTCAGTCTGCCTGACGATGAAATGATTTACTTTTTCATATATCATTAAAATCCAAAAAAATTGAATTTTTTCTAAAACGCAGCGGGAAAAATTTCTGTTACTTGCATTTCCTTTACTTTAAAGCTAGCACAATTTTATTAGTACAAGAGGCAGACGCGATGGTATTATATAGGGTATCTATATTTTTTACAATTTTGGAAAGCCCTCATTTAGTATCGAAGCATTATATTAATGGCAGAAATTGTTTTTATTGTCTATTTTACTCAGATCTTTCTTATTATCAACTTCTGCCAGACGATGAAATCATATAGATTTTTCTGCCATCAGCTCCCTAGCTATTTATAACATCAATTGTAAAATGTTCAAATTTTTGCCAATGCTTACTTTGAAACTATGAAAACAAAAATAATAGTCAATATATTATGTATATTTTTAGAATTATACAGATTATAATATTCACTGAGTACTGAATCGAACATATTAACATATGTTTCCTAGAGATATCACAGGCATTAAATTATGAAGTATGACTCCATTTTATTAAACCCAATTTGTTAACACGGAGACTTGTTTATAATATTCGATAAACCATTAAAGTAATGGTTTGACCGCCATTAAAGTGATCACATCATTCAATTTTTTTACTTCAATTTGTTAATGTATTTGTAATACACAGCATTCTCTCTAGTCGATTCTCTCCTCAATGATAATATTAAATCAATGAAACAGCCAACTTTTTTATTATATTAAACCGTGAGCTGTTATTTCTCACGGCTATTTCCGCACGCTGTGGGCAATTTTCAATTTTTACATCTAGTTGTCAGTGCGCAAAATTTTACTTTTTAATAGTAGGAGTAGAAACAATTCGGTTACCTAGGAATATTTTGTTTCTTTTAGCGAATTTCCAAAACTGGAAATTCAGCTTTTACGCCAGGTGTCATGGTGCGACCTAAGCCCGAGACCATATCAGAAATATGTTTTGAGGTCCCTAGAATACGAAAATGATATTCACTAAAATTTATATATATATATATATATATATATATGTATCCGCGCGATAACTCTCGAACGAAACGTTTAATGCTTATGAAATTTTGTGTGCGAATTCGATTTTCCAAATCGTTGGATGAGTTCGTTAGCCAGACACGTCGGATGCCCAGAAGTAGGTTTTCCGAGCGTTTTTTGTCAACAAAATGAGTTTTTTGCCAGAATTAAGCAATTTTTCAAATTTTTTTTTACACTAAGCCATTGTAAAAGGTAAAACGCATAAAAAATGTTTTTATACCGTTGCTCTAAATTACTTACTTTTCGAGAAAAACTAGGAAATATGTCGTTCTCCATTTCACTCGCACTCGCATTCTTTTTTTTTCTGTCTCATTTTTTGCGAGCTAAATTCGAAAAAAGCCGCTTTATAAGTAGCGTGTCATGATTTTTTTAATCCAATTTAACGATTCGGCTATATTCTATTTCTCTGTCAGTTAAATGTTTTTATAATGTATCTCTGTTCCATTTTTTTTTACAAAAAAAATCCCGACGATATCTGTTATGTGATATGATCAGAATTTAGATTATATTTACACCTTCCTAAAATTAATAAGAGTTTGCTTCAATCGTATAAAAATTACGTTAAATCATATTCAAACAATAATATTTTTACGTAATTTTTTATCCAATTGACAATACAGTTATGATTAGAATTGTATAATCAGAGCATTCTAATATTAAATAATTTTGCACATTCAATTTTTTTTTTTAACAAAGAAAAATTTTTTTAAATTTTGACACATTCTTTTATGAAATTTCGATTAAGAAATATTAAAAAATTTTAAAGTGAATCATTTAAAAAGAGTTAAAAATAAATTAAAAAGGAAACATTTCTCTATTTTAACATATTTGTAAAGAAAATTTTACAGTTTACTTACAGTTTTTTGAAAAAATGTAATAACATTTTTACATACAATAAAGATTATATTTGAACGGTAGGAAATCCACAAATTTTTTTTTATTTCTTTAATTAATTATTAAATTTGGTTTTAGAAGAAAATCTTCGTCTAATTCGCTCCAAACCGAAAGTATAGCCACTAATAAGGACATTCCACTGTTAAAATAAATGGAAAATATATTGAAATTTATTTAATGAAAGCCATTCATACACATTTTTAAAATATCCTTTTGAATTATATAACAAATAAAATCTGTGTAAAAAAATCTAATTGACGTGTTTTTTCTCAATTTGCTAATATTAAGTAAGGCTCGTTAATTAGGGAGTGATTGTGTTAAAATTTTAATATAAAATATGGTAATTTTAACCCTCTTTAAAAGAACATTTCGATTTTAACAATAAAAAAATTTTAAAAAGTGTTTTCGTTTTTCCCGGATTACCAAAAACTGTTCATAGGCATATCTGTGACTAAAGTTGCCTCCCTTTCTTAAGAAAATAAAGTATTTTTAAAATTTTGTGCAAAAGAATAAAACACAATTAACGAAAAAAAAGTACGCGTTTCCATATTTTTAAGATTTTGTAGTACAAGAAAATCCTTATAAATTCATCATATCTGTTATTGCATTTACTAGCTTTTACGCAATTTAATAAACAAAAGTCTGAAAATGGACGTAGAATCTCACTGTTATTAATTATTATGTCTTAGTCTTTTGAAAAATTATTTTTTGAACTAAAATAAGAATAGGAGGAATATAAACTTAGGGGTAAACGACAGGAGTATATAAACTTTATTTTAGATTCTACGTTTATTTTTACAGAAAATCATCAAGTACCTATTATTTCTTTTTTGAATGTATAAATACAAAAAGTTCGAAATTATTTTATATTAGAATTTCAATTTTGGTCGACCCTACGGGTTGTCCCCATTTACTCTTTTCTCGTCTCTTTTGACCCCAATTTTTCATAGAGAAGAAATTATACGATTTTTGTTAATTTTTCAAAAACCACCGATATTTTTAAATTTTTTTGGATACTGCTGATAAAGTGACCATCTTCGCGTAAATTTTTAATATATTAAAGATTAGGTACTCATAAAATAAATACAAAAAAATACGGTGTGAAGTCGGAATGCGTACCTATTCATCCTTGTCTACGGTAGCACATTTTTTATTGACATAAATATTTGAAACGCAGGAAAAGAGACCAGGAATCAACATAGAAGTGGATTATGGTACGATATATTTTCTGAAAAAAGTGCTTAGGACCAAAGTTATAGAGTTCAAAGTGATGCACTTGATGATCTTGAAGCACTTGACTCTCGTGATGCACTTGACTTTGAAGTTGACCTTGAGGTCAATTTCCAAAGTCATTTGAAAATCATTTAATATTTTTCAAAAGGAGTAGTTTACTTTTCATCCCTAAATGGTTCAAAGTATATTCGAACGAATTTCACATGCAAGATAGAAAATAAGTGATCAAGAAGTAATTTTGAAAAATACTTGCTCAATCGCAATCGGAAAAATAATAGTTAATCATATGTTGAATTGAATTCCTAATATGATAACTATAGAGTAGCAATAAAAATTTTAAAAAATTTTGAAAATTTCTAATATAACATAAAGTTAATGTTTAACTTACAATTGGAGTGATATTAAATCTTTTCTTAACTTCTAAAATTACTTACAAAAATGTTTTCTTCTAATTTTTTCTATAAATTTGCGCCTATTTTTTCATTTCGTCAGGTTTTTATTTTTTTTATTTTAGAAAAATAACGCAACAAATCAATTTTGAAGATAGATTGAATCAATACATGAAATTACTGCTTATAGGTACAGGATATGGTCAAAGTTCGGCAATGGCTAATCATTTTCAACTGACCTTGAAAATCGATTTCAGGGTCACTATCAAGTGCATCGCTTTAAATTCTACAAATTTGGTACTCAGCCCTTTTTTCAAAAAATATGCCGTTTCAAAAATATTTAGCTATAACTGTTTTCATCTACAGAGGTTGAATGGTGTTTTCTACCCCTAAAAAGCGTATTTAGCCGAAATAAAAAAACACGTATTTAATATTTTTCGCTGTTTAATAAGTATGTTAAGTTTCATTCAAATTGGCAAGTATTAGTTGGGTAGTGTTATTTGTCAGAATGTTTTGCCGATCTAGTTTTTTCAATATTTCTTTGCTCGTTTTCAGAATTTGTATTTTAATTTCTACGGACAAATAACTCATTCTTTTCTTCGATTTTAGTAACTTTTATTTGCTGATGTTGACCATTAATTGATCGAAACATATCAAATATTTTTCAATGATTTTTTTAGCGAATGTCGAAAATTTTGAAAATTTTTTCACCGTTAGTAAGTTAAAGTATTTGAATTCATTAAGTAATTAAATGATGTCCACAAGAACCTTACGAAATACCATAAGTTATATGAGATCCCTAGGACCCGTTTTTTACTGTTAGGATAAACTTTTTACTAAAATTATTTTAGATGAATAAAGGTTATGTTGTATGATTTCCGCCAGGGTTTACTGTTCCCATTATTGTAAAAAATAAACTAACCGACCGATTTTGAAAATTTTTTCACTGTTAGAGAACTAAATTATTTTAGATGGATACAACTATGCTGCACAAAGTCCGTTCGGGTTCTTGGGTTCCAAAAATATCAAAACTAATTACCCTGCCGATTTTAAAAAATCTTTTACTCTTAGAAAGCTAAACTATTTTAAATAGGTACAGTTCTTAGATGAGATCCGCCAGTCCCCAAAATTTGGAAATTCGCTATGTTATGCAGATGCTGCGACAGGGGTATTTTAGAAATTAATATTACAACTATAGAGATGTAGTTCCGAATAATCCGTGTCACCGCCCTGGTGTTAAACCATTTTCTTACGCGGTTACATAGCAATTTTTAAATTGAAAATTTCAATCATAAAGATGTAGTCCCAAATTAACTGTGTCGTCGCCTTGGTGTCAGACTGGTGTCTTTCAATTATATTTCTTGTTCTATTATGAGCAGTGTTATATCTCATTTGTGCTCCGAGCTGGGGATTCAATAAGGGCGTTAGCAAATATTTACTGCATGGATATGCATTATCGCCCAGTAAAATTCTATTTATGGTTCCATTCTATGAAAATTGTAAAATAAACCAAAAAACAAAGTTCAAAACACGCTATTTTCTATATTTAATAGCAACCGTGCCCGCTACTAAAATTTCACTACTAAATTTCAGTGCTACTAAGGTTTATTAAGGTTAATAGCGATTTATGCACACCATTATTTGTAGTAGTGCTTACAAGGAAAGGGCAAGAAGTCGAAAATTCAAAAAAATCTGAAACTTTGTCAGTATGTAAAGGGTGGCTACCTAATAACATAAAAAATATCAGTTGCTGCTAAAAAACGTTTTTAAGGGGTGAAACACCCCCTCAGAGTTGGAACTCAAAAATTTGAAAATCGATGAAATTTTGTTTATATGTACCTTAAAAAGTTCTAGTAACAAATATAACATTATTTTTTGCGTCCACACATTTTTAAGGGTTGAAACCACCCCTCAACTGTGTACAAAAAAAATTAAAAATTGATGACATTTTGTTTATATATACTATACAGAGCTCTAATAATAAATATAACATTATTTTTTGCATCTACAAATCTTTGGGGGTTGCAACCACCCCTTCATGTGTGGTACTTAAAAATTTATAAATTTATATTATTTTGTTTATATATGCTATATAGAGCTCTAGTAATAAATATAACATTATTTTTTGCATCTATAAATTTTTAGGGGTTGAAACTACCCCTTCATACGTGTATTTAAAAATCTATAAATTTATGATATTTGGTTTACACATTTATACTATACAGAGCTCTAGTAATAAATATAAAATTAGTTCTTAAGAAATATAACATTATTTAATTTATACGATGTGCGTGGTGTAAAATATATTTGTGCTTTAAACATTTTTTTCATAAATTTCATTACTGGGATAAATTTGAGCCATAATCAGTTAATAAACTATTAACGTATATTTTTTTGTAATACAGATAGCTTTTAAATAGTGTACTAGACTACATGTAAACAAAATTTCGTCAATTTTTTTTCTAGTTTCCAATTTGGAAAGGATATTTCACCCCTATAAATGTATAGAAGCAAAAAAAAATTAATCTATTTTTATGTGATATATTATGTGAATAAAATCTCGGAATTTTTAAATTTTCAAGTCGACAGCTGAAGGGGTGGTTTCACCCCCTTAAAAATGTGTTGGTATAAAAAATAATATATTACTAAAATTTTTTATAGTAAAAGTATATAAATAAAATTTCGTCAATTTTAAATTTTCTAAGCATACACTTGAACGGGTGGTTTCACCCCTTAAAAATGTGTGGACCCAAAACATAATGTTATATTTATTATCAGAATTTCGTATAATGTGTAAAAACCAAATATCGACAATTTTTAATTTTTTAGGTACGCACTTAAAGGGGTGGTTTCAACCCTTGAAAATTTGTGGATGCAAAAAATAATGTTATATTTATTATTAAAGCTTTGCATAGTATATATAAACAAAATAATATAAATTTTTAAATTTTTAAGTACACACATGAAGGGGTGGTTTCAACCCCTAAAGATTTGTGGATGCAAAGAATAATGTTATATTTATTATTAAAGCTCTGTATAGTATATATAAACAAAATGTCATCAATTTTTAAATTTTTTTGTACACAGTTGAGGGGTGGTTTCAACCCTTAAAAATGTGTGGACGCAAAAAATAATGTTATATTTGTTACTAGAACTTTTTAAGGTACGTATAAACAAAATTTCATCGATTTTTGAATTTTTGAGTTCCAACTTTGAGGGGGTGTTTCACCCCTTAAAAACGTTTTTTAGCAGCAACTGATATTTTTTATGTTATTAGGTAGCCACCCTCTACATACTGACAAAGTTTCAGATTTTTTTGAATTTTCGACTTCTTGCCCTTTCCTTGTTAGTAGAACTGCTAAAATTCCACTGCTAACTTTAGTAGTAGTTTATGCACATGGCCCATTTTTAAAAAATATCACATATATACATATTTTAAAAATAAAAAAATTCTTCATGCTACACTCCCTACTAACAAATCTCTAGCAGATTTAGACAATATAAAAATTTTGTTTACAAATGTTTAAAACAATTATTATTTTTATTTGTTTATTGTTAGAAGTTTAATATATTTTTGTATGTTTAGTATTGAAGGAGAATATGTACCATTACCGGGAGATGAAGTCAAATATAGATTATGTCCAATTCCACCGAAATTCGAAAAATTCCAAGCAGTTCAGGTACATATTATAAATTTAACGCCCGCAGTGCATTTGAAGTGGGATTGTTTACCAAGTGAACATTAAAATGGAAGGCCATGTCGTTTAGTTAAATATAGTTATATTTTCATAAACGTATAAACGCTGCTACTACATTTTTTTTAAGTATATAAAATGAATTTTAATAATGTATTAAATAAAATAAATAGAACTGAAAAATTGTAATAAATTTTTTATAAAGAATATTATTTTCATTTATAATAAATAAATGTTAAATGTTTTAATTTTGTTTTTAAATTGAACTATCTGCCGTTTAACACGGTGTTTCCCAAACTTTTTTCATCGCGAAACACTTTAAAATTTGTACAGAACACTGTTTCAAATACAGTTGGCGAGCAAAAAAAGTGCTTAAGTAGCTAAATAACTTTCCAAAAATACCGTTGACAAGCAAAAAAGAAACGTTAAGATAAAACACCTAAGAGCATATCATGTCACCGGAGGAGCTATTTTTAAAAATGTTTTCGCAAAACACTTGATGACTGAGAAACACAGTTTGGGGAGTCACTGTTCTAACTTCTGTCACGAACCAATTATGGTCGGTATACCTTTTCCAACAATTTTTGGGATGACTTTTCGAGAGGGTGTATTAGTGACCATAAACTTTCAAGATGTTAAATTATTTTATTGCTTACAACAAATACCACCCTATGTTAATTCCAATTGTATTTAAATTTGTTACCTGTTTTACAAGCGACGGTTTCTTTTTGCATTCATATAGATAAGTAGGTAACATGCTGCGAACAATACTGCTGATTATTACCGTACTTGAAAAGTCATCTCATTTAAATACTGAAAAACTATACCAAATGTTGTGACCATTCCATTCTTCTACTACAAATTTAGTTTGTTTACAGTCGTTTTTAATATTTTCAGTATCGACAATTTAAAAAAAAAAAAATTATAATAAAAATGTTTTTTAAAAAAATATTGTAAATAGAAGTTAAATATAGTTAAAATTTATATTATATAAAACTTTTAAGGTAATTATGGTCTATTTATTATTTAAAAATGTGTAGGTACCGAGGAAATTAAAAAATATATCAAACATTTTATTAATTCAATGTAGTAAATATATGTTGTTTTTTTCTTATATATGATATTACAAATCATCTTCATTTTCTGATTCAGGTCCTAAGTTAATAATTAAGGGATTAATGTCTCCTGTATCGATACCTACTTCCCTTTTCCACCAGTCCTATACTACAGTAGTAAAATAGAAAAGGGCTAAGAAAAGGAAACACCCTCGCCTTAATTATACTTTGCAATAATAATACATTTACGCAAAAATAAATTCAAACATGCCCTTTTAAACATTTTTATTACACAATCATATAAAACATTTGTATTAAAAACTAAAAACCGAAAATCCCATTTTTTTTTATTACACCTTCGACCTTTTATATCAGTGTAATTAGTGGTGTGCATCCGGCCCATTTAATTTTCTAATCAGGGGCGGCAGAACCACTATGGCTGGTCTGGAGACGACCAGAGTTGACTTCTGAGTAGGTATGGAATTCCAGACCTGAAGATTGTGAAGGTATACAGTGATATATCTCGCATAGCAAGGCGCTAAGACGAATAGTTGCCAAATATTAAAACCGCAGAATCAAAACAAGCAGAAACAGCTCTGAAGAAACCACGGAGGAGACCGAGGGACAACAAAACAAACTCTGACAGGTAGTGTTAGTCTTGACTTGCCTTCACTTGATACAGGTGGCGCGCCATGGCGTAGGATTTCGCGCACTATTCAAATAAATGTCACATCAAGAAAGCAGTCACACATGTAATTTTTTTTTTACTTATTACCTATGATTTATGTCAGTGGATTTATCTGCTAATATATTACAGACTTTCTGTTATTTAACAAAAAACACAAGCGATTGCTTGGTAGCTCGAAGTACGTAGGATTGAAAATTGATTGCTTGGTGTTTAATTTTTGTAAATAATGCAGTTGTCTACTTCTGGTTATGCAAATTTGTATGCTAATAGCTTATTTCATTGATTTTCATTCGTGACACTCTTGTTTTTTTGAGTTTAATCGCTTAAATTTAATTTTTATGCGTACAATTGATTTTTTTCAGAATTATGTACTGAAATATTATTGTAGATAATCAGGTTGAAAAAAAGGGGGGGCGTGGGGGAGTTCCAGATTCCAGACCTGAAAAAATGATGGACTGCCGCGCCTGTTTCTAATTCAAACTTACCAAATTTTTTATTACCTTATATTTTGATAAAATATGGTACAGTTAATGTAAAAATAAATTATGTAAGATAAAAGTAAATATAAATCGTTCTTCGAATAATATGATCACCATTTACTATGATTAAAAGTGAATTTCTTATTTAGGGTAAAGTGGGGTAAGTGCACCCCCATTTTTTGATAGTTAACTTTCAGATCATTATTGTAGCAATGTTATTAATCGCATCTGATTGTTTATCAGCGTTATCAACTACCTGGTCTGTAAACTTAAATAATCATAAGAAAGAAATTCTAGAGAACTTCGTGATAATGAACTGTAATTATTTTTTTGAAATGTGTACATGTGACGCATTTGCCCCATGGTTTGGGGAAAGTGCGTTCTTTTGATATAATTCCGCATTCTTTGTTTGATTTATATTGAGGAACAAGTGCGTTGAATAAGCATACTTTTCTCTACGTAACTGTACAAAAAATTTTAAATATCTTTTTATCTTAAGTGATAAATTACCTTTTATTATACATATTATATTATATTATAATTGAGAGGTATACTAATATCATCTAATGCAGTTTCCAAGGCTGCTGCTGAATACTGTGTGCTTCTGGCAGTTTTTCTTATGTAATTTCGTACCATTTTTACCTAAAATAAATAATTATGGGCAAAAACAAGCAGAATTTACATCATATAACACAGTGGGGTAAGTGCGCTCCCTTTAGCGCTAATTCATATATAATACATTAAGAGCACACTTATTCCAATCCAAAAGACGCACTTGGCCCGTAGGGAAAAATGTTAGGGTAAGTGCGCTCCCTTTAGTGTTTCTAAAATAACAATAAAAGAAAAAATCTTCTCAATTAATTAAAATTTACCTTAATAACAACTAAAAATATTAAATAAAAAATATAAAAATATTATAATAGACTCTATTAAAAATTATTGAAAATGTACTCAGCAACTCGTTGTTAAACCATAAAACACATTGTTGAAAAACATAGCCGTTACTACTCTATATAATTAACAGAAGTGCATCATTAAGGTTGACCTGTTTCTCTTGAGTGTTAGCGGATATTTTAAAATTGATTTTAAATCACTTTATAGTTAGTTAGAAATTCTATCTGACGCGAAGGCACTTGCCCCGGGTGCGCACTTACCCCACTTTACCCTACATCTTCCTATAAAAAAAAATCCCAAATATAACTAGATTGAAATGCGTTCGTTATTTAAACGAATGTAAACAAAATATCACATAAGTTAAAGTATAATATAGTTGGTTTGGTCAAAGACATATGTGTCAATGATAACCAATACTGTTGAATGCATAAGCGATAAACGTAGGGAGTATAGTGTGTCGTTACTAGCATCTCTTACTTAAAAATGATTGCGCGAAAGTTGTAAAATTTGAAAAAAAAACTTTAGATAAAAATTTTTATTTTTTGTTTCTGTTGCTTTATTGAATAATTTTTATCAACAAATCTGACAGTGGCATTTCAGGAGCACTATCTCTGCAGGGTATGGACACTCAATAGTTTATCGGACAAATTATTCGTCGGTGTGGAATAGTGTGGATCAAACAGTAGGCAACATAATAATAAAATATTCACTAAAATAATATAGGACTTTCATTCAGTAATACCACTAAAATAAGTTTTTACGGTTTAATTTTGGTGATTTTGGTCTTATTGGTATCGCTCTGATCCACTCCACACCGTTTGAATAAGGAGTGGAAAAGAGCATCTAATGTCCATACCTTGTATCATTGGGTGTTTTCCAATTACGGCACAAAAGCGCATTATGCGGCATAATGCTCAGCACTGAGTGTTCCAATTACCGCAACGCCTCGCACAATTGGGCATTTGATAACTTTTTTGCTCTCTACTTTTTTGCTCTATACCAACAAGTAAACATGAAATTTTAAGTTGGCCATCATTGACGTATTTTTATCATACACAATTGTTAATTAATGTTTGATAACACTGAAATTAATTATCAAAATACATTTTATGTCATTTGACAACCAATCTGTTCCAATTAATGCTCGCAAATGCGGCATTAATGCGCACTGTGCTCTGGTAGTTGGAAAACACCTTCTGTATCAAAAAGTGTCCATATAAAGGCGTAAATAGTGGTGGCGCTACTGTAGCAAAAGGGTAAATGTAGAGAAGTAAACAAGGAAAGAAAAACATCCGCGTTGTTATGTGATTATTGTTTTTTTTATTATAATTGTTACATATAATAGTTTTATTATTTTAAAATTTTTTATAAAACTCAACACAAAAAAATCACTATACTCTTTTGCTACTCTAGCGCTAATCTAGCGAGTTTTTGAACTGTAACTTAGTACTTAAAACGGGACACTTTTTGAACTATTTTTCTATTGTTTTCCGGCCAAGATAGTCCTCCTGATATCTACCCTCCATAATGGCTACCGTTCAATTTTGATCACGTGACAATGAGTTTTAATATACGAATGGTATATGAATGATATATGAATGGTATATGAATGATGATGATGATGATAATATGATATGATGATGACTATGGAGATTAGACAAGGAGACGAAACTCAATGTATTCAAAAAAGTGTCTAAATCAAAGATGGCACTCGTGTTCGTCGGATACGAAAGCGGTACAGTACTTATTCTCAAATGGAACACTCTCAAATAGAAACGCGAGCTTCTATATTATTTTTGCTAGCTTTTGAATAGAATCTTCAATGTACAACTCAGTTATAGCCTCTTACGATTAGCCAACACAAAATTAGAAAAGTTAAAATTTTAACTTTTCTTCTATGCCAATCGTTTGTGAATTGTTTGTGAATGTTTGTGACACTTTTAAATTTGTTTGTGACTAATTAGTTTATTAGTTATTAATTTGTTAATTATGAGCTTACGATTAGCCAACACTTTTTAAAAATTGATTGTAATATAGGCTTCCAGGTCCTCAATCGATCGGAAATTGTTTGTGAATTCTAAATATTTTCATAAAAACGTTTGTGACGGCGTAGTTTTTAAAAAAAATTTGAATATTTTGCTCAAATTTACAGTCTAGGGTTAGGCGAAGGGTGATAATAATCATAATAATCGACGTTTCGACTAGCGATATTTTTTTGAAAAAACTTCGATGTTTTTGGTAGATTTTTTTTAAAGTCGAAACATCGATGGTTGACGAAATTTACTGAACCATCGACATCGTCGAGCCGACCGGAAGTAAATTAATTTTTTGTTGCATTTCATTTTGTTTCAGTTTTCATTACTAAAATCAATTATTTTAATTATTTAAATAAAGAAAATTTTGAATTATTGCTATTGTATGTCTGTTTTAACCTCGTCACTAACAATATATTGTACATCAAATTTAGGTTATGTTAACATGATTTTTTAATTGAGAAATAATTAAAAATTTTATATCATTTAAATTTACTAAACTACGCTTATTTAAAGACATAAGATGAAAAAATTTAGTTACAATAAACGCTTGTTTAAATTTTCGTCCAGTATGCTGGACAAAAGTATACCCATTGACGTAAAAAATTTTTAAAAATCAGTAGCGAAGAAAAAATCAGTAGCGACGAAGTTAAATATAATATTTTCAAATTTTCGTGCTCGTTTTCAGCATCGCTGCCAAAGATCGATGTTTCGATATAATATTTATAATAACATGGATGCGATGGTTCGATGACAAAAAATTAAAAAAATCGATAGTCCGATGTCGATGTTTTTTACCGACATCGACCATCCCGCCCATCCCTAGTGAGTATACTCTCAACATAATAGAAAATAAACGTCTTGCATTGCCACTACAAGATTACTTATGGTTACACTAGAGGGCATTAATGTGTATGTGTAGGAAAAGTTATATTTATTTTTCATTTTCTTTTGGAAAAGAAGCGTTCACAAACGTTTTTATGAACATATTTAGAATTCACAAACAATTTCCGATCGACTGAGTACCTGGAAGACTATATTACAATCAATTTTTAAAAAGTGTTAGCTAATCGTAAGTTTATAATTGACAAATTAATAACTACTAAACTAATTAGTCACAAACAAATTTAAAAGTGTCAACATTCACAAACGATTCACAAACGATTGGCATAGAAGAAAAGTTTTAATTTTAACCTTTTGAATTTGGTGTTGGCTAATCGTAAGAGGGTCTCAGTTATAAAGTAGGTTTTTCGATCTTTTTAAAATAAACTTAACAATTTTTATTTTGCGTCGCATCATTTATATTGTATATTATATAATTCGCTGACGTCACTATGTAAAATCGGAGTCAGTACCATTGGATATCCGCCGTATAAAGTAATTTAAACTATAAGAGTTTATTTCATAGATATGTAATTTCTATGTATTTCCTTATTATACGTATTAAATATCATCAACCGACATTGGTGATTCTCAAATGGAAACACTCACTTCCCCAGTCCCGACGTGTTTCCATTTGAAAATAAGTATTGTAGTTACATTCTGTTTTATCCGTTTTATGTTACCCTCTTACGATTAGCCAACACAAAATTCAAAAGGTTAAAATTAAAACTTTTCTTCTATGTCAATCGTTTGTGAATGTTTGTGACACTTTTAAATTTGTTTGTGACTAATTAGTTTAGTAGTTATTAATTTGTTAATTGTAAACTTACGATTAGCCAACACTTTTTAAAAATTGATTGTAATATAGTCTTCCGGGTACTCAGTCGATCGGAAATTGTTTGTGAATTCTAAATATGTTCATAAAAACGTTTGTGAACGCTTCTTTTCCAAAAGAAAATGAAAAATAAATATAACTTTTCCTACACATACACATTAATGCCCTCTAGTGTAACCATAAGTAATCTTGTAGTGGCAATGCAAGACGTTTATTTTTTATTATGTTGGGAGTATACTCACTAGGGATGGGCGGGATGGTCGATGTCGGTAAAAAACATCGACATCGGACTATCGATTTTTTTAATTTTTTGCCATCGAACCATCGCATCCATGTTATTATAAATATTATATCGAAACATCGACTTTTGACATCGATGCTGAAAACGAGCACGAAAATTTGAAAATATTATATTTAACTTCTTCGCTACTGATTTTTTCTTCGCTACTGATTTTTAAAAAGTTTTGTCCACCATATTGGACAAAAATTTAAACAAGCGTTTATTGTAACTAAATTTTTTAATCTTACGTCTTTAAGTAAGCGTAGTTTAGTCAATTTAAATGATATAAAATTTTTGATTATTTCTCAATTAAAAAATCATGTTAACATAACCTAAATTTGATGTACAATATATTATTGTACATCGGTAGTAACGAGGTTAAAACAGACATACAATAGCAATAATTCAAAATTTTCTTTATTTAATTAATTAAAATAATTGATTTTAGTAATGAAAACTGAAACAAAATGAAATGCAACAAAAAATTAATTTACTTCCAGCCGGCTCGACGATGTCGATGGTTCAGTAAATTTCGTCAACCATCGACGTTTCGACTTGAAAAAAAATCGACCAAAAACCGATGTTTTTTCAAAAAAACATCGATAGTCGAAACGTCGATTATTATCACCCTTCGCCCAACCCTAGACTGTAAATTTGAGCAAAATACTCTAATTTTTTTAAAAACTACGCCGTCACAAACGTTTTTATGAACATATTTAGAATTCACAAACAATTTCCGATCGATTGAGTACCTGGAAGCCTATATTACAATCAATTTTTAAAAAGTATTGGCTAATCGTAAGCTCATAATTAACAAATTAATAACTAATAAACTAATTAGTCACAAACAAATTTAAAAGTGTCACAAACATTCACAAACAATTCACAAACGATTGGCATAGAAGAAAAGTTAAAATTTTAACTTTTTAATTTTGTGTTGGCTAATCCTAAGAGGCTTTTTATGTTACTATATTCGCTATATTCACATCAATATTCGAGCATTATTAACGCCGCGAGTGGTAAGAAAAGGAAGCCTTATATTTACCATTTTCCTGACCAATTTTGTCAATTCCTCTCATATAAGTTTGATCTCCATCTTATAATACTCCATTTATATGATGATGATGATGATTCTAATTATGGAGGGGAGATATCAGGAGGACTATGGAGGGTAGATATCAGGAGGACTATCTTGGCCGGAAAACAATAGAAAAATAGTACAAAAAATGTCCCGTTTTAAGTACTAAGTAACAGTTCAAAAACTCGCCAGATTAGCGCTAGAGTAGCAAAAGAGTATAGTGATTTTTTTGTATTGTTTTATAAAAATTTTTAAAATAATAAAACTATTATATGTAACAATCATATCATCATATATATTAAAACTCATTGTCATCATCATATCATCATATATATTAAAACTCATTGTCACGTGACAAAAATTGAACGGTAGCCATGTTTGAATTGAAGAGTAGCCATATTTAAAAGAGTGTTTCCATTTAGAAAACACAGACGACAAGGTGAATTTTTTTTTTCACAAAAAAACTTTTTTTTTAATTTTATTGCAAAACTATCATTTTAGTTGCTTTTAGAAGCAATTAAAAGGTTAGTTTTATAGAGTTAAAGTTTCATTAGATAAAAATTATGCATTTAGCAGTATACAATTTTTACTCGATGGTATTCGTATGTATGTATTGTCCATGTACACATTTCAATTTGAAAAATACATAATGGAAAAATATCTAAGACTCATTGTCACGTGACCTAAATTGAAGAGTGGCCATGTTGGAATTGAAAGGTAGCCATTTTTCGTTGGGTCTGTTCCATTTAGAAAACACAGACGACACTGTGTGCATTTTGAATGTTTTTCACAGGAAACCAATTTTTCAAAATTTTATTGCAAAACTAACCTTCCTATTTGCTTTTAGAAGTAATTGAAACATTAGTTTGATCATAGTTTTCTGGAGTTAAATAAATTTTAGTTAAATGAAAATTATGGGTTAAGTAGTATACAATTTGTATTCAATGGTAATGTATTATTTAACTATACTATTACTCTTTATTATCGACTTCTAAAATTTAAAAATATTCTTATAGATGTCGCAGTATATTTTATAATTATAATAGTACAACCACAGTACAACTTAATTAAGAATTAAGGTAATATACATCTTATTATAATTAATAAACTTATTAAATAAAAAATCTCTTCGATAATTTTTTGGTAAAAAGTACTTATAACAACATTTTGCTTAAAAGTACACTGCCATATAGTTTGCAGTCGAAAAATTTCTTTTAAATTGAAAATACTTTTATTCGATTGGGAATCATTTGGGAAAGTTTAGGAATATAATTTTTTTATTTAGGACATTATAATTAGTG
Organism: Brachynemurus nebulosus; assembly: GCA_035578155.1. Lineage (NCBI taxonomy): Eukaryota > Metazoa > Arthropoda > Insecta > Neuroptera > Myrmeleontidae > Brachynemurus > Brachynemurus nebulosus. Next base: position 119,043,025 of record JAPWDM010000001.1, on the reverse strand, counting down.
TGTAATTAATTAGTCTTTTTTTAGTGTATAGTTAGCAGACATGAAAATAAAAAATATTTAATTTTACGTTATTTGATAGTAAATAGTTTGGGAAGAACATTAAAATTAATCACATCATTTGGGAATTCATAATTAATTAATTATGCCGATTTTTCTGTTTACGATTTTACATGTACAATATATTTAATGACTGACGCCACTGACTAATATGGCGGCAAAATTCAAACACTTTTGTATGTTAAAATTATGAATTATTTTTCGAACTGTACTTCATTAGTATGTTGTATATTATAACATAACTTTTCAATTCATACTTTCCGTCAATAAAATTATGTAAAATGTAAATATACAACATACTAATGAAGTACAGTTCGAAAAATAATCATAATTTTAACATACAAAAGTGTTTGAATTTTGCCGCCATATTAGTCAGTGGCGTCAGTCATTAAATATATTGTACATGTAAAATCGTAAACAGAAAAATCGGCTTAATTAATTAATTATGAATTCCCAAATGGTGTGATTAATTTTAATGTTCTTCCCAAACTATTTACTATCAAATAAGGTAAAATTAAATATTTTTTATTTTCATATCTGCTAACTATACGCTAAAAAAAGACTAATTAATTACTCACTAATTATAATGTCCTAAATAAAAAAATTATATTCCTAAATTTTCCCAAATGATTCCCAATCGAATAAAAGTATTTTCAATTTTAAAGAAATTTTTCGACTGCTAACTATATAGCAGTTAAAAGTACATATAACAACCTAAAACATTTCTATAATTATTTATAAACATAGGGTTTCGAATTTAATACAATATGTAGTCTATTTTATCAACATATTCGTTGGAAGTTTGGTCAATATAATTCCAAACATTCCAATCAATTCAATAATATGATAAATATTTAGTGTTATGGTTTTCTTTTGTTACAAACAATAAATTGTATGTAATCTCAATAAAATCTTTAATTCTGTTTGATACACCTAGGGGAATACCATTGCGTAATGTACAATGCGTAATGTATTACAATGTACAAGGTCGGTACATGGTCGGTACTTAAAACTTCAATATAAAGTGAACGTCGGTAATATCAAATTTAAGCAGTCGGTACAAGCTGAACGTAGTACATGATTCAAATACGTACCGATGTCACTACTGAGAATTTCTGTTGTAGTGCTAAATCCAGTCGTTAGATGACATAAGTATGAACTTAAGAATAGAGTCCCTATAATAAATAGAGTCGTGACATGTCATCCATTTTCTGTCCAAAACAGAAAGGGAAGCTTCAAAATTAATTATCACATGTTTGAGTAAATATTTTTGAGTACTTAATTATTGTTAATAAGTTATGAATTAATGAACAATTAAAAATTTTTAATTATTCTTTCTAGATTAAACTAAATGATTTTTGTTAATATTTAATTTATTTCCAATGTATTTTACGCAAACTTTGGACAGAAAATGCCGGAACCAACCAGCGTTCAGCACACATGTCACGACTTTATTTATTATAGGGACACTACAGAAATAGAATAAGTTTACTTATCAAAGTAATGCCGGCGTTCACCAGAAAATTTTGTTACCTAACATTACGTATCGGTGCTTGCACTGTTACAAACCTGAGGGCACTGATTGAGAAAACTATATCAAACTAGAGAATTCTGTCTGATTCAAACAAATTAACGCGCGTTAATATCCTTTCATTTGTTTTTTATGGTATAAATTTTTAACTTTTAAAGTACTCTTGCATTTAAAAATTATGAAATAAATAAAAAACGAGGAGTCGATGAGTTAGAAACCATAATTTTAATATTTAATGCGTTTAATTTCTTTTAACTAGACCTCTCTGATTTGTAACGATGCAAGTTTCGTTACGATACATTTTTTTTGGCAAGCTATCCACGGATTTGAGATGACGATTTTCGACAGCAATATCGAAAACTGGAACAATTATTGTTCCAATCCAAAAAAATGAATCAGTTAATTTATAAATTAAATTTATAGTATTTAAAAAAAAATGCACTGATACAAAATATACCTGTCTTACCAAACGAAACCGATATTATTTTTTTTCAAGATCATAATTCACTGATATTTTAATTTTTATTGTTAAAAGTAAATTTACTTGGCAAAAGCTTTGAGCTAAATGATATTTAAAACACGCGAGAGACGCACGTCATCTACATTTTTTTACTATTTTATATTTAAAAGTAAATTTATTTAACAATAGTTTTGATTCAAATAGCATAGGAAAACGCGCGCGCAGCGCGCGTCGCTTAGTTTTTAGTTATAATAAAAAAACAATAATTATATAACAACGCGGATGTTTTTCTTTCCTTGTTTACTTCTCTAAATTTACCCTTTTGCTACAGTGGCGCCGCCACTATTTACGCCTTTCTATGGACACTAGATATTTCTTTAGATATACTTTCCCGATATCTACCCTCCATAAGGAGGACCATCTCCATACCATCTCTGTATCAAAAAGTGTCCATAGAAAGGCGAAAATAGTGGCGGCGCTACTGTAGCAAAAGGATAAATTTTGAGAAGTAAACACAGAAAGAAAAACATCCGCGTTATGTAATTATTGTTTTTTTTTTTTTTATTATAATTGTTACATATAATTGTTCTATTATTTTAAAATTTTTTATAAAACTCAACACAAAAAAATCACTAACAGACATTAAAAATTCACGTACTTAATTATGAATCACTTTCAACGTGTTTCACAGCGAGTTTTTTGTAGGTTATTAAACAACACACTTCACTCCGTCGACAACTACAAAGTTAATTTCATACTCTTTTGCTACTTTAGCTCTATTCTGGCGAGTTTTTGAACTGTTACTTAGTACTTAAAACGGGACACTTTTTGAACTATTTTTCTATTGTTTTCCGGCCAAGATAGTCCTCCTGATATCTACCCTCCATAATTCTAATGTTAAGAAATAAGGTTCCGATACCTTAGCTCCTCAACAATTATTTTTTGAAATTTTTTCTTCACGTATCGTTAGTTCGTCGTTTGTTCTTTATTGTTCGTACATACAAATACATACAAGAACCGCATACAAATACAATTGGCGCATGCGCAATGCTACCACTTATGCCATGACAATTGAACTAATTAGAAAATGTAAAAAGTTGTTAATTAAAGCCGAAAGAAGTCACTTTGATGATAAAACAAACATCGCTTATATAAGAACAAACGTTTATTCATAATAAAAGACCAATAGAAATTTTAAAAAAACCATAATTAGTATGTGGGGAGCTAATCTGAGTTTGCATTTTTATGTAATTTTTTATAAATAAACAATATACGAACAAACAATAATAAATGACGAACAATAAAGAACAAACGACGAACTAACGATATATGAAGAAAAAATTTCAAAAAATAATTGTTGGGGAGCTAAGGTATCGGAACCAAGAAATAAAGTGGAATGTAAATAACAGTGTTGCCACACTCGTTTGGCTAAAAGTTATGTTGGCATACTTTCAAAGGTGCATTTTTAAACAAAAAGTTACGTAATAGTAATTTTTTATTGATACGAATTGCCATTTTCAATTATATTTTTATTATAATCTTTTTTAAATTTTTATTTGTCAAAGTAGGTATAATAAAAATATGAGCCGCTCATTAATTTATCTTTTTTATCTTCCATTGAATTTTAAGTCAAATGAAGATAACAATAAAGAGAATTGTATTTATTATTACAATAAAATAAAGATTTGTCAATTTATTTTTATCTGACTACAGAGAAGAGATTCAATAGGTTCAAATTTTATAGAATCCTTAATATTTTTTTTTTGTGGACATAAGTGCAGATACAGTAGCCGTATGTAAATTATTGCGATGAGAAGTTTTTATTAGTTTTAGGCTAAGCGCGCACTACGTTTTTCCGCCGCTGTTTTTTTTCAGCAAAAAAATGTGAAGCATTATACTCCATATAAGCGAACGCACTACGTTTTTTTTCAGCGGCGGAAAAAAAAAACGCAAAAAGTTACATGTTTTTTTGCTGAAAAAAAAAACGCGTCACTTTTGTAACTCGTGTAAATATATGACAACACGCGCACTTGCGTAATTCAGCGAGCGGTTTTCTTGATTAGTGTGGTTATGAATCATATTATGATGCACTAATACGCAACAGAAATGTATGTAAAATAAAATTTTAGTCAAAATATCGCCAGATTTGGAATTTTATGAAAAATTTGACGAAAAAAATTATATATGAAGTATGGGATAAAATTCTGATATAAAGGTAACGTTGTAATATGTTTTTGGCGAGAAGTTTGTTAAAAAATAGTAATAAATTGGACTGCATTACAGATAAAAAAGGTAATTTAGGTTTTGGTAAATAAATCTTTATACAAATATAATTACTTGAAAAGTAGAGTGGTTAAATCCCTTGTTAAATATGTAAATGGGAGAAGCGAGAGAAATGAGAATCCATTCATAAGTGTGACATTTTAATAATTAATTTTGTATTATTTGTATTTAATCATAATAATTATGTATTTTGAAAATAAAATGTTTTAATATGTTTATTGTTTTGTATTTTTGTTTATTTAGTCATTAAATTATACCAAATTTTGCGTACAAAAAGTATTTTTGATTTTATGTTACATTGCCATCGTAAAGCCCCAGTAAAAGAAGCTTAATGAGCGTCCCCTATTTGATAAAATAGTTAATTTAATAAATTGGACTACAATATAGTTAAAAAAGATAATTTAGATCTTGGTAAATGAATATTTTTACAAATTTAATTATTTAAAAAGAAGAGTGGGTATCATCTAAGATATGTAAATGATGGAAGAAAATAGAAATCTCTTCACAAGTTTGACATATTTTGATAATTAATATTGAATCATTTTTATTTCTTTTAATATTTTAAAAATAAAAAAGTATTAATATTAAAACATTCAAAGTTTTACATACTTTAAAATTATTTTTAATTTTATAACGTCATATTGCTAATGTAAAGCATCAGTGCAACCAGCTTAACGAACGTACATTTAAAAATAATGTGTAAGTCCCGCCAATTCCGCTGTTGAAAAAAAAACGTAGTGCGCGATGATGACGCTTTTTCAGCTTTTGTGGAAAAACGCCGAGCGGAAAAAAAATGTAGTGCGCGCTTAGCCTTAACTGGCTAAATATTCTCTCCAGATAAGCATTCGAAAACGGTAGTACTATTAACCCATTATATCCCACTCCTGTTTCTGCTGGTCAGATTTTGATGAATTTCCACACAAAGACCTAGAATGGCAATATAAAATAATTCCCCAAAGATGATCCTTGTATCCTTCCCAGGATAATAGTAAAGGCCTGTATTATATATAATATTCTGGGTCGTGGTGTATATAAAAACTTTGGCGGGAAATATGAAATGAATTTATCAGAAGTAAGGTAAATATTGTTAACATTAAAAAAACGAAATAAAAAGGTTAATGATCCTTTTTTTTAAAACTAATTTATTATTCTGGACTTTCTGAAACTGACACTACGAAAATAAAAGTGGTTACGTTACTTAAAATAAATAATATCTGTTACCCCGATATCATGTTATTTTTATTGAGAATATTTAATTTTTATTATGTTTAGGAAAATTTTCACACAAAATCTTTTCAAAATATTCCAATGGTTTTCCAATACTTCCATTTAATTTGTCAAAATTTCTAAAAAAATTCACATATTATTAGACTACTAAATCGTCAGTCGCATTTCATTCCTTCTTTGTTTAACTATTTTACAGCTAATTATCTTTATCTCTCATTCACGAAGTTAGCCACGAACAAAATACGTGGAATAATCTCTACAAGATATTACTCTTTGACTACGTTACAACCCGGCGTATTTTAAAACATATCTGTCAGTTCTCTACTGAAATTTTCTATTTTAATATTTATTTTTATCAATTATTTCATTTTTAATACTTTAAACATATATTTTACTAACACTCGGACAAGGTTTTTTAAATTAAAAAATAATAATTTTAAAAATCAATGCAAAAATTTGTGGCAACCTGCATTGCGCATTGCAGACCCTTTTTTAAATACTTATAATAGTTCAACTGGAAGCTTTTTAATGGTAATTTTTACACAGGCGGAGAGAGAAAGATTCAAAGAGCGTTATTCATTTGTAATTTTATATATTTAAATACCTTTAATTAAGAAAATAACCCGTAAAGTTGACTTTCCCACGGTATTACGTGTAATATTGTGGTCACTAATGGGTTAATAATGAAAATACTTTCTTCAGATTTGGAAACATAGTTCTTCCATCAATTTTTTCTAGTTTAATTACTTTCCGCTAATATTCTTCAGCAGAAAGGGTTGAATTTAATTCATATTTAGCTGCAGATGGTATGTAGTAAAAATTAAGTTAACTTCAGGCATGTACCGTATACGTTTGTGTGCGTGACGAAATTGATAAAAGCAATTAAGCGGGAATTATGAATTTTTGAATTAAGATATGAATTTAACAATTGCAAACAATGTATATAATTTTAAAAAGTTACATAAATACGCTTAAAATCTTTTGTTACATACATGTTACATGGATTGATGAAAAGTTACGAAAAATGTAAGAAATGTAACCTTGTGGCAACACTGGTAAATAATATTGTGGATATTTTTTTATTTTTATATATTTCTCACGTCTTTTTTTCATGGTTTTACCCACAATTTTCTATCATTTATTTTTGCTTTTCTTTTCTTTTTAATTCCTTTTTCATAATATGAGCTAAAATAACAATTTCTGCACGAACTAGTTTCGCCGACTGAACAAATGAAGTATTTTATTTATTTTTTATGAAACAACTACCGGCATACTCGCAGCTAGTTCAGTAGCAACTATGACGACACACGGCTAGTTTACTAGCCCGGCTTTCAACTTTTGTTGCAGCTTCTTTACAAGCTGCTAGTTGGCTAGTGAACACAGTGAACATCAGTGAACATGAACCTAAACCGAAGTTAACATATATATTAACATTATGGAGGGTAGAGTATCAGGAGAAGTATCTCCATATATAAAAAGTGGCCCCAAAAGTGGATGAAATTAAGATGGCGCTAGTGTAGTAAAATTCTTAAATTTAAAATAAAGCACTGAAAATTTTAAAACTGAAACAACAGTTTTTATTGTTTTTAACAGTTTTAATTGTTATATTTAATTCAATTTTTATTGTTTTTAACAGTTAGTATTTCCCTTTAGCATACTTCACTTCACTTATAATTGCTAAGTTCAGATCGAACCCTGATTGCTTATCAGCGCCGTTCTGGTTACTTATTGAACTATTATTACATCAAATTCAGGGGCCACTTTTTCGATTCAAGTCCCATAAGAGATACTCCTCCTGACCTCTACCCTCCATAATTAACATTTATGTAAATGGGGATTTTCTATCTTTGATTACATTCAGAGAACAAAGAGAACGAACATTACTATGTCTATACTAGGGAAACTAGCGTAACCACAAAGGATAGAAAATAACCCACCACTATGTTATATATGTACACGCGGAGTTGTGTGTGTTAGTCCGTTGGATGTTGTATATTAGTGTCTTGCATACATACATACATAATATATACGTGGTGGTGGAACGTATGATGTACGTATACCACGTACATATACCGTGTTAATATGAGAGGTAACAATATAACAACAATTGAAACATACCCATTGAGTGGTGGCGAATGAATGAGGACTAAGCAGCCTAAGATGCACATAAAAGCACATAAGTGATTGCAGAAAAGAGATAGATGTATTCGTTCTATTTGTTCTGTGGTTACACTGGTTTCAGTAGTATAGAAATAGCAGTCTTACCTCTGTACTCTGTGGAGATTGTAGTGCTGGCGTTCCAGACGAAAATTTTGTTAGCCTAACGTTAGCTAACGGAGCTTTCACCGTTACAAACCAGAGGGCACGCATTCAAAAATTAACGTACATTATATATTAAAACAACAATTTCTAACATGGTGACTGATTATTTTTATTTCATAATTTTTAAATGGGGCTGTACTTCAAAAATTAAGTATTTATACCGTGAAAAACTATGAAAAATAATTAACGTGCATTAATTTTTTGAATCAGAGCCCTCTGGTGTGTAACGGTGAAAGCTCCCTTAGCTAACGTTAGGCTAACAAAATTTTCGTCTGGAACGCCAGCAGTGTGTCCTCATACTCTGTGGTTGTTACCAACATTGTAAATATTACGTCAAATATCTAAACTAGGTACATTAATACATATGTATGTATTTTATCGAACTTTTAACTTCAAAATTCCCTGTTTCTGTCAATTTCTTCTTCAAACTTCTGCAAAATTTGTTCTCTTAACGGATATTATAAAATGTCTTTTGAATTAGATGAAAGGTATTGGTTTTTCTTTAATATTATTGTTAAGCATTTCACTAAAATTATTTATTTCAGAGTTAAAGATGAAATTGAAGCTTTAGAAGCAATTTTAATGGACGACGTCTCTATACAGAACGATGAAAAGTACGCATGTAAAAAAAAATTATCCAATATTTAAATGTGTAAATGTAAATTCTTATTAATGTATTTCAGAGGATTACCTAGGAGCATTAAGACAGTTGTATTGCCATCAACAGCTGATGATATAAATCAACAATATGTTTGTGTAACATTAGAAGTTATTCTAACAGATGGGTATCCTGATAATGAACCAGAAGTAAAACTTCGAAATCCTCGGGGCTTAGATGATGAAGTCATTGATCAATTAAACCGCCAAATTAGTGAAAAATGTATCGAATTTTTGGGACAACCCGTAATATTTGAATTAATTGAAGTAATATCAACTGCTAGAATTAGGTCTGTTCCCGTACCAGTAGGAAAATGAATGTGTTAGAAGAAAAATGTAGGAAGTCGTTCCTGTACACCAAAATTTCAATTAGATGTTCACTTTCCCTCCAGTAGGTAAATATAGAAATTAGCAGTGCCTTCAGAGTAACTGCTTTTTCCTCCCAACTCTCAAATTTAAATTTATTAAGCATGTTAACGAAAATTATTGTACATAAATTTAAAAAAAAAATAGTGATTTTATACTTAATGATTTAAAAATCTAGTGATATATATATATATATATATATATATATATATATATATATATATATATATATATATATATATATATATATATATATATATATATATATATATATATATATATGTTTTTTAATAATGTTTAAGCTAAGTGGATAGATGGCTAGCGTTGAAATTAAAAAAATTACTTATGTATCAAAGGTATCAAATATGTACGTACAAATACAAGTCGAATAACAAACAACAACAATTAGTCTAATCAGTTTCGTTTTACTGTTTTGTTAAGTAGCTTTATAAAATATTTTTTAAATGTCTTAAAATTACCATAATATATGTATTGTATATTACAAGTAACCGATGTAACCGTTAAGACAAATGCACAGACCAATGAACATATTATATATTATATTATATAGACTAATAATATAAATGTGTAATTGAGGCAAGCAGTTACGACTAAGTTCCGATCTTAATAGTATTCTATAATATATAATAATGGATGTAGGTATACGTTTAATTGTCGATTAAAAAATGTACTATACAAATTATGCGCGGATTACTAGATTTTATATCACACATTAATCGTATACGTATACTTTTACTTGATGCTAGTTCTAATTTTACCACCAGAGGCGCGAGTGAGAATCTTTGCGTCGCCAATTGATAATAAAATTTTACTTTTTTGAGAAGAAACTGCAAAATTTTGAAAGAAAAAAGCGGTATTCGCTTTATTTTCAAAATACGTACGTATACAAATTATATCCTGCAATAATTATAGTTGCATTTGCTCAAAAATTGACATATCATTTCATTAAATTTCACCCGTCTCAGCCTTGTTACCTGCTTCAAGAAAAATGTCTAGAAACTGGCTTTACGCTTTGTCTAGTAGTATAATATAATGGAGTTCATTGGTCTGTGGACAAATGTCAAGAAGCTGTCATTCAGTAAGCGCAATAAAGTGAAGAACGTCGTTTCTTTTCTTTCTCTATTTTATCCCCACTACATTAAGTAGGAATTTAAAGAAATTAGTGGAAACACAAACCAATGAACACTGTTATATTATACTACTAGGCAAAGCGCAAAGCCAGTTTCTAGGCGTTTTTCTTGAAGCAGGTAACAGGGTGAGACTGGTGAAATTTAATGAAATAATATAATGTCAATTTTTTGAGCAAATGCGACATTAATTATTGCAGGACATAATTTTTATACGTACGTATTTTGAAAATAAAGCGAATACCACTTTCTTTCTTTCAAAATTTTGCAGTTTCTTCTCAAAAAAGTAAAATTTTATTATCAATATTATATTTTTACAATAATTATTTGAAAACGTTACTACGGATACCATTCATTACTATATTACAAAATACTACTAAGATCGAAACTTAATCGTAACTGGTTGCCTCAATTACACATTTATATAATTAGTCTCTATAATAGAATAATATATAATATGTTCACTCGTCTGTGAGTGAAAATTAACAGGTAAAAAAAGTACGGGATCAGACCTATAGATAAACGGTTGCGGTTGGGAATACACTACTAACGTGTGAAATTATATTTTAGTTAATTCGAGAAAAACTGACAGAAAGTAATATGCCAAGTTGCCAGTGTGCAGTATGTCTATATGATTTTAAGCAAGGCGATCAATTTACAAAAACAGAATGTTACCATTACTTTCATTCCTATTGTTTAGCTTGCCATCTTATTAATACCGAACGTCTTTATTGCGAAGAACAAGAAAAGTTACCTGCTTGGCAGAAAGTCAACAATTGTTTTCAGGTAAGTAATATAAAATTACCTGTTATCACGTTAACAAATTTAAGTGTTATTTTATGGTATTCCGTATTTGTAAATAATAAAACTTATTTTTGCAATTCTGAATTAAAAAGTTAATTTCATTAGATATGCCAAAATAGCTAAAAGGTGCTTGTAAAAACGAGCAACATTTTACGGCAATGTATGGTTGGCAACAATGGCCCGGCAATATTGCTCGAGATTCAAAAATATTCCGGCAATATATTCGTATGGCCCGGCAATGTGTCTGTATGACCGGGCAATATATTTCATATTGCAACTACTGGCTTGCGTGTTGTCGGTGTCTGAGCGAAAATATATAAACATTGCCCGGCCATATTATTTTTACCTAGAGGTTATTAGCCTAGTCTGTACTTATTCAGAGTGTCTGAACAATCAGACACTCTGAATAAGTACATTAAAGACTTATAGGAGTCTTCAGTCGCCAAGAATCGTAACGTGATTGTCAATCTTGTCGTTATTGGTTTATACCAGTCGTATTACTGTCGACGGTTTTTGAATTTTAGGTCCAATTTTTTGAAGTATTCAAAGCCCCTTTTTGACATTCTAGTGAAGTTTTTGAATAAATAATACACTATATATGCAGCGCTAATTAACATTTCTTCAGAGTCGGCCATTATTGCCACGTGTACATGCAAAATTATCAGCAATACTTTAGCTGATAGATGCCGGGATATATTTGGCCACATGTTGCCCAGCCGTAGTTGCTGGCAACATATTGCAGAAATGTGGCAGCACCACAATGTTCAGCAATATTTCCGGCAATATGTAACAATTTTATTGCTCGTTTACGAGCCTCTTTAACAAAATAAGGACTTCGAAGTATCCTTCGGAATCCTAATAAAATATTCGTTTCTAGAGTAACATTACAATACAAGCCAATTATCTATAAATTATTTAAAACATACAAATATGAATTTTAAAACATACAAAAATGAATTCTACTTTAAATATTAGATTACTATACCTCATTTCAGATACAATTGATTATGAATTTTCGTTAAAAAATTAAATAATTCTTATATTCGAAACAAATCAATCTTCTATTCTTTTCTAAAAATAAACTGCAAATTTAAAATTTACATAAATGTAATAATAAAAGAGATAAAGCCAGGAAAACGGAAATTATTTAAATTCAAAGTAACGAAGCATGGTTAAATTTAACTGAAATGAACCATACCTACAACATACCTAATAAATACCAACCATACCTAATCATCAATACGGGCGTCAGCCGTCGCACCCGTGGTGGACCTAATAGAGGCAGCGGGCTTAATTTTGCACTACTTTTTGACATTTAGAACTGTCAAATATTGTCCACTGATTTTACATTATAAAAAAAATTGTTATTATAATTTTTAATTTCCATAGTTATGTTTGATTAGAGTAGAATAACCGATCTAAATAAAATTAAAAAAATTATTTAATTAATTTTTTTAAAATTAATTTTGATCATAGTAAGTTAAATAAATCTTTAATCAAACATAACTATGGAAATTAAAAATTGCAACAATTTTTTTTAATGTAAAATCGGTGGACAATATTTAACAGTTCTAAATGTCAAAAAGTAGCTCAAAATTAAACCCGTTGCCTCTTTTAGGTCCACCGCGGATGCGACGGCTGACGCCCGTTTTAATGATTATTAGGTACTAATCTAATATTTAAAGTAGAATTCATTCGGCCTAAAATCACTAATGAAAATTCAACGCTACCTTCCGTATTGAAATTTACAAATTCGTCGTGTCTGTACATTGAAGATAATTTAAAAAAAAAAACCTATTTAGGAGTATTACTAGGGTCGAATAAAATTTTATCATTTTTGTCTGTCTGTCTATCTGTTTATTTGTTTGTCAGTTCATCACGTGAAAATTACTGAATGAATCTCGATAAGGTTTTCGTTGGCGTAGTCCTTAAGGCGACTAAATTCTGTAGAAAAACGAAACTAGCTTCTAACAATATCGGTTATCAGTGTTTGAATAAAAATTTTTTTCTCCAAAACTATGCGAAATATGGTTTTAACAAGAACCAAAAAATGAAGAAAATTAATAAATCTTTCTCTTAAAAAAAGCTTAAAGCCTATATATATATATATATATATATATATATATATATATATATATATATATATATATATATATATATATATATATATATATATATATATATATCGCACCTTGAGAATAAAACTGTTGCAACTGCAAATTTTTCGTTTTTGAGGTTTTTATATCATTGGATTCAGCTACGTTAAAGCTATCGATTGGTGAAATTTTCATCCTAAAATTCTAGAAAATAAAGAAGTTATAGTGTATAAACTTTTTTTAAATTTTAACAACCTAAGAATAAATGGTTTAAAAAATTTTTGTTGTATGTGCAGTTGGAACAAAGCGAAAACAAAAAATTAACTTAGATTGAAGAAGGTGTATGTATGTGTTTTCATTTATTAAGTGCATAAACAGGTACCACATGTTAGTTAGAGTGGATTGTAGGTACGTTCAGAACTATACACGCATTTTGATATTCCTCTTTTGTTATTATTTTACAATGTAAGTAAATAATGATGTATTCACAGTTTAGTCATATTTAATGTTTATTGAGTTTAAACGAATCCTTTCGTAGCATTATTGTTGTCAAAATATAATAATAATTTATTTTAATTTCAAAATATGGGCGCTGATAAAGAAAAAATTAATTTAACAGCTCTTTCGGAATTTAATCTTATAATTTAAACAATTTAAACAGTTTAAACCAAGATACATCAATCTGACACTATTTGCTACAGTGACTGTATAATATTCTTTATAACAGTGTGGCCATTGGAACCATATCCGCCATATTCAGGCCAAATTTGAAGTGAGTAACCGTAGTAACAGAATAAACAAGGTATACAAATTCAATGCATTTGGCCTGTTAATGGCGTCAACCAATAAAAAACTAGACCTACTAATGGCCACACTGTTATCAAGTATATTATAAAGTCACTGTACTATTTTCTATACAGGTAGGCCAGTTACATGTTATTGTCCTATATCCCTTTTTAGTCGAATTTTCTCCGAAAAATTAGACTTATACAGTCTATACGATAAGAGCTGCGAGAGGCGAGAGTAGGGGCGCTATCCGTTTTCGGACCCGTAGAACACGAATATGTAGAAAAAAAAATGTCTGATATATATATATATATATATATATATATATATATATATATATATATATATATATATATATATATATATATATATATATTTTCCCGCCACCTTTTAATTTGTGTAGGGCCCCCCTATGGAAGTTAAGAGATGAAATTTGGTAAATGGGGCTCATTTTCGAGGCACCTCATACTATCAAAGTGGGGTCAAATTTTGGGCAAATTTTTTTTCTGACCCGACCTTTAAGGGGGTGGTGGGGGGCGGAAAAGCAATAAAACTTTTTCAAACCGGTGTTAAATAATGTTTCGGTCAATTATCTACAACATATCCAAAATTCAGCTTCCTAGGATGATATGGTGGGAGTAAAGGGGGGAAAAACGATTTTCGCTGGATCTAACAGGCCCCCAGCCCCCCAGAATTAACGTAGAGGGTTGAAATTTGGTGTGTTGATAAAGTTCGTACCTAGGTTGTGCTTTTTGGAGGTTTTAATATTTTACCCCCACCCCCCTCATTTTTAAGCTACAATTTCATGCATTTTCGACGTTTTCGAAGTTTGTACCACTCGCACAGGTCACCCGAATAAACCTAGAGGGCTGAAATTTTGTATTCGGATTGAGTTAGTATCAAGGGGGTGCCTTTTGGGGGTCTCGACTTTTAACCCCTACCCCCACCATTTTTATACCCAAAAGAACATGATTTTTCTTGTTTTTTAAGTTTCGTTCGGGTCAAAATCTCCCCAAATAAACCTAGAGGGCTGAAATTTGGTGTACAGGTTAAGCTAATAGCCAGACACTGTTTTTTGGAGGTTTCAACTTTTAACCCTTACCCCCACGATTTTTACGCCAATATTTCCTTAATTTTTTTGCTTGTTTTCTAACACGTCTAGAGACTCCATTAGGAAACCTAGAGGGCTGAAATTTTGTACGTGTATTCAGTTAGTATCCAGCTAGTACCTTGTAGGGAGTCCGCATCACTTTTCCCCCCACTTCTCCCATTTTTACATCGGAATTGAATGCTATTGTTAAATGTGTTTTAAAAGCATTATGTTTATTCTAAATACAAGTAGGCGAATAGTAATTTTAAAAAATTTAAAAAAAAGTGAACTTACTTTTATGACAAATGAAATACATACATATTAAGTAATTTAAAAATGTTATTAAAGTCACTGTTTATTTATAAATTAGGAATTTTGGATTTTTAGTATTTATAAAATAGAAATTTTGGATTTTTTTGGAAAGAAAAAATATCTTTATAAAGGCCTTCCAGTTTACTATTGAAGGTCCTTTTTTAATATTTAAAACTAAAACATAAAGGCAATTAGCGGATAAACATGGGCAGGAATGTCCTCGTACGAATTGTGTTGGCTTTTTTTCTGCTACCTGTTTTCGGCACAAAATTGAAATTTACTGAGATACAGCCCTTAAATACTTAAAACCTTTTTTTAAAGCCTCGATCAGCCGAACACTCATCACCAGTTTTGAAAGCAACAAAATGACAATTCGGTTGTAGACTTTCAATCACATTTCGCTTGTAGACATTCAATACCGAAGATGAAGGGGAAAATTCGACTACCGTGATGGGGCCCCGCTGCTCACGGCGTTTTTTAATTTTTAAAACTAAAACATAAAGGCAATTAGCGGATAAACATGGGCAGGAATGTCCTCGTACGAATTGTGTTGGCTTTTTTTCTGCTACCTGTTTTCGGCACAAAATTGAAATTTACTGAGATACAGCCCTTAAATACTTAAAACCTTTTTTTAAAGCCTCGATCAGCCGAACACTCATCACCAGTTTTGAAACCAACAAAATGACAATTCGGTTGTAGACTTTCAATCACATTTCGCTTGTAGACATTCAATACCGAAGATGAAGGGGAAAATTCGACTACCGTGATGGGGCCCCGCTGCTCACGGCGTTTTTTTTTTCTTACTACAGCTTACTACGGGCAAGCAATTTCCGTAGTTACAAGAGTAAACAAACTTTTAATTACCATAGTAAATACCACAATTACACAAAAATTCTGTAATTTTCATATATTTTACCAATGACGTTCAACTAGGTAAAACGTATAATTTAAAAATAGAAAGCATTTTTTGTATTTAAAGTAAGTAAATATTCACCAATCCACCTTCATCAAAACGAAGTTAGTTATTTTCGATTTCCGGAAACATACATTTGTAAACATTTTTTTTATACGTACGTATATCATATAAACCCATTTAGTTTGCAATTTTTTAATAATTAGATTCTACGCCACTGAGATATTATATTTACATTTAAAACTTGGGACCAAAAATCTAGCGAAACTGGCTAACCGGTATAGTATAATATACTAATCAATCAAATGATCTTGAGTTTAAACCATATAATTTAAACAATTTAAACAATTTTATCCATTTAAATAATGGATAGTTTCTATTTTTCTGCTTTAACTGTTGCTCCCAATTCGGAAATATATTTTAATTTAGACGAAACTTTCCCAAATAATACTAATGGAAATTTACCAACACCTGTTTTGGAAGGAAAGGAACGAAAGCGAAATCGCGATTTACGGGCGACAAATATACAAAAAGGTTTAATTAATACAGGGTCAGAATATTATTCACTGAAAACTTAGAAATTTTTCCGACAAAAACAAAAATTAAATCAGGATATTCCGTACAAAAATGTAAACTAAAATGTGACTCTAAAATATCTGAGTTTAATCGGAATATTTGTATAATAAAAACAGACAAGCGTGGGAAAAACTTCAATCGGCAAAATATTGATATATAAAAGAAATTGTAAGAAACCATATAAGTAAATTAAAATCCAAAAACAAAATAAAATTGTAACAGCGAATCCCTAATAGTTACATATTCCTAATAGTTATAATATAAGAAAAGAAGAATAACATAATATTTTCAGTTAAATGTGTTTAATTACTTTTACTACTTAATGTCTAACAAATTATTATAAATTGATTATAATGGCTTAATTTATGCTCTATTAGTCCCATTGATTCGGTCGGCAATAGAATATTTTCAAAAAAAATAGTTTTTCATACTTTTCGAAAACGTAAACTTTTGATCGTAAATATCTCGTAAACGGTGCATCATAGCTCAAAAATAACGAAATTTTTGAAGGCTTAAGCGAAGCAAGTTGTGGGTATTCCGAACATACTGTGACTATCAAAACTTACTTTTCGTTATCGAAAATTATCGATACCGAGTTACTCATCATAAACTGATTATAATTGATTGATTCGGACTCACTAGTCAAATTGGTTTTGTCACCAATAAAATATTTTAAAAAAAATTAGTTTTCAATACTTTTCGAAAACGTAAACTTTTAATCGTAAACATCTCGTAAACGGTGTATCGTAGCTCAAAAATAAAGAAATTTTTGAAGGCTTAAGCGAAGCAAGTTGTGGGTATTCCTAACATATTGGGACTGTCAAAACCTATTTTTCGTTATCGAAAATTATCGATATCGAAAAAATCGATATTTTAAAATTTTAACGTGTAAATTTCTACATTTTCGTTATCATTTGTATTATAAAATTCTCTACAATTTTTGGTAGCTTTTATTTCCAGTAATTATTTTTTTTTTATAATGAGGGATTTAATTTACGCGATTTTTTATCTGCATAAATTGAATCCCCGTGAAACGGATATTCACGTAAATTGAGGGATCGGTGTCGCGGTCTTTAATTAAAAACGCATTTGTAAAATAATACAGTTAATTGTAAGTAATCGTAAAGTACAGCTAATTGTAAGTAATAGTAAAGTAATTGTAAATGGGAATATTCCCGGGATTTTCCCGTTGCCCATATAGTTATGGAATGTGTTACCTTAAACAATTACAATTAGAATATTATATAAAGCGAAATTTTCAAAATTTCTGAAAAGTATTAGTTGCAGATACAACTTTGGGTCACCAACAAAAAGTAATATTTTGTAAAATAATAAAGAAAAAAGAAAAAATGAATTATTTGCAGATATAACATTATAATTCTAAACAGAATGCAACTTTTTGTAAAATAACTAAAAAATTTGTGGTTGCAACTGCAATGAAAATTGAAACTATGAATTTTTTCGACAAAAATTTTATCACAATATTTAAAACTAACAGTTAGAATGAACCTGACAAAGTTTCAAAGTTCTAAGATAATTTGGAAAAAAAGTTATTAGATTTTAAATTACTTCAAAATCTTATTTCTTCAATATCTTAAAATTAGTGATTTTGCAGTTGTAACAGTTTTATTCTCAAGGTGCGATATATATATATATATATATATATATATATATATATATATATATATATATATATATATATACAGGGTGTAAAGTAAATAACTCTCCGCCTTTTGACAGATGGTTTATCTCGATGTATAATTGCCGAAGACATGAATTTTTTTTCGGAATTCGCTATCTGAAAAAATCGCATCCCAGCCCGCTCGTCGTTTAATATAAATTTTCCTGAATACGCCTCTGACCAAACTAAAATTATTCGCACCCTGTATAATAAAAAAAATTTTTTTTAATAAAAAAAAAAAATTTTTTTTATGTTACTATATATGTAAACACACGTAAACATGTGTTGATTATCAAACTCATATGTACTGTATTGTACAAAGAAAAACGAACACGTTTTTAATAAATTCTGATTAAAATAAGTTTATGAAATATTTTTTTTAGTTTTTAAAATTTTGTAGTTTTTTATATCACAGTACATTCTAAATATTGCAAAAACCATAACTCTGATATTAGTATCTGCATTACACATTATTAATTTAGTAACAAATTACATTAAAAACTACATTTATGAATTACCAAACAAACCAAAAAAAGAACACAACAAAACAACGAAAAGTTACACAAAAAAAAACTTCCATTAGTTTCAAAAATTAAAAAAAATCTTTTAACTGTCATAAAACACGAATTTTTAATTGTTGGTAATTTGATACTTGGGTACACAATTTTATTTTAGTACTATCTATAAAAAGTAAATATGTATCTGTTTTAGTGGTATCCAAATTCTGTACAGTGTTTTCCATATTCAATAGTTTTGCAAGTAAAGTACATGAGACAATAAACACAAATTAATAACAATGTCTAATAACGCTTTAGTTTTCTCTCTCATTTTCTCAGTAAGATCAAAAAAAAATTTTTCAATGATTTTCAAAAGTTAAAAGCACAGCTAGTATTATCAGAAGGAACGCAACTATCTCTTTCCTGTAACCACCAGTGTGCATTTCTAGGCTAACTTTCAAATAACTTTATACTTTCTAACTTTCAATTGGCATAAGTGCGAAAATCGTATCAAATTCCCTTTTTCTATGCAAGTTTACGCAAGAAACTTAATTTTCGACATAAAAGTCACGCGAGCGGAACTCAAATGTATCCTTAAATTTCTTAAAATTTTCATATCTTTCAGTACTCCCCGAGGCATAAGCGCGAAAATCGGAGAAGGTTTTCTGTTATTATCTCCCGGTCTACAATTATAATAGCTTATTACACGGTACATGAGTGTTTGGCCGCTGAAATATTATGAAATTTGTATCATTATAGACATATTTATGGACGAACTAAAAAATTTTGTAAAATTTGTGGAGGAAATATATTATTATTATTATGTATTTTATCTGCAAATTCAGAAGAAGTATAATGTCTTGTATGCGTATAATGATAGGTATAATAAATCAATAATGTGGAGCTTATTTTCAAAAAGCAATTTCTAAGAAAATAATTTTGAGATTAATATAGAATTGTAAACTTTATTTAGAAAGCCATTATTCTAAACGGAAATCTTTTTCCAAAACTGACTACGAAGTACCTAAAAAGGGCATCATATTTTAAGTTTATTTTAAAAAAGAAATATCTGATTAAAAATTTGTTTCCAAAACGCAATTTCTGAAATTTTATTTTTAAACTGAAATATCTTTAATTTTTTGAATTAAATAATGACCGTTATTTTGAAATTTTTATTGTGCATAAAGGTACCTCAGTAAAGGAAAAATACAACTGGAACGGAAAACCCAACAGAAAATATTACGCTTTAGACCTTTTAACTCATTTTTTGTTGCACGGTCACAATAGCATCAGTTATCACAGGATAGTATGAATAGCGTGTTACTACCATTAGTGTCAGAAAAAAATACCGGAAGCAAAAAGAAGAAAGTGCTACAAGCCGAAGGCAAAGAGAAAAATAGATAAGTCTAAATTACTTTATGCTATCCTATATTTTTATAAAATAAAACAAATATTTTACTTAGCAAAAAATCGCGTTTATTTTTTAATTGTGACAATTGTTTCAAACTTAAAAGCCCATTTTCAAACAAAGTAAGATGACTTTATTTATATGAAGGTAGAAAAAATTTTTAAAATTTAATTTTTACAGACAATTTTTAGACATAACAAAAAAAAAGAAATACGAAAATCAAGTTGAAGATAAAAAAAAACGGCGGAATGTGACTGCATTGGGCAAGACTGTGGTGTTAAAATTTAACGTAATACTAATTGCGTGGGAAAAATATGGAATTATTCATTTTTATTTTCATTTTAGGCAATGAATTTCTTACTTTCTTGTAATTTTGTTTTCAAAATGAAATATCATAAAGTTTTATTTTCAAAACGAATTTTCTTTTTTTTGAGGACACATTTTTAAGGGGATTAATTTGAATTAGATTTTTATACTGACTTTCTTCTAGATTTTTATACTGACTTTTTATACCGAGGTTCTTCTCTGTAGCATCCCAACTTTGTTATTCACTGGTAAAAAATCCGTAAAAATTTTACTGGCGTTAGATATAGAAAATCTCATTTTACTCGACAATTACATTTTGTTAGAAATTGCTTTTTGAAAATAAGCTCCACATTATGTATTATAAATGTATGTGTGTGTATGTGTTTTAAGTAAATAAATAATACATAGTATGTAGATTTTATTAAGATCCAAGGTACGTAAAACACAAGTAGGAACTTGTAAATACAGTCAGAGGATGATAGGACGATGTACATTTTAGTATGTATGTATATGTATGTTTAATAACTGCAAGGTGTCAATTTAAAAACATACCCAGGTCTCCTATCATGATAAATTGATAATCATATCTTTAAAACTGTAAAAGATAATAAAATTTCTCAAAACCGTTTTTTAACATGGATTGGGAACCATTATGATCCACATTGGTATCCTCTACAACTAGCTCCTAACATTCTAGCCGCCTTTTATCCTTAAATTTCTTAAAATTTTCATATCTTTCAAAACTCCCCGAGGCGTAAGTGTGAAAATCGTGGAAGGTCTTCTGTTATTACCTCCCGGTCTGTAATGTTCGTTTGTACATTTTGATTTTGTAATTTGTAAAAATAAACTGATTTAGAAAATAGGTAATTTGATGTTTATAACATTAAATTTGAATAAATTGATTCAAAATAATATTATTTTTTATAATTTTCCAAAAATAATGGAAAAATTAATAATAAGTATTTTGTATCTTTCGATTTTAAGATTATAATTTCTTAGGATTTTATTTCAAATAGGCATGGGATTTGATACTTGTAAATTTTAATAAGGGAAAATAGATCTCAACTTACTGAAATTTATTTTTCGTATCCTTCAAATAATAATCGATAAATTAAAATTATATTCGGTATTAACGAATACCATTTTTAAAGAGCTTTTCAATGCTGTACCATAAGTGAGGTCTTATAACTAAAAAAAATAGGTTCGGAGACGCTGGAGCTTACTGGATTGGTTGCAAAAGATCCTCATGTTGGTCATATTGGTTCCCCCTCCATGTCCTAGAAACGGTTTTGAAAAATTTTAATTATCCTTTACAGTGCTACAGATATAAGGCCGGTTTGTATTTAAATTGACACCTTGTACAAATTTTTTATTTGTAAATGTTTTGAAATATGTATCAGCTGGTTTTATAAACAGACTTTTAAGAACACACTACTGACCTAATTATAAATAAGCTGTTCGTATCATCAGCCACCACAAGTTAATAAATAGGTTTCATGTACAATGAAATGACGAAAATAAAAATTTTAATTAATAAATTTTTAGAATTTTTTTTTTTAATAAAAGCTTTTATAATCAACATCTTTAATATGGAGTATGCTAAAATTTAACTACTATTGTAGCAATACTAATTTGAAATGAAAGTTTTAACAAGAAAAAATAATGTTAATTTATCTTATTTTTGGAAGAATGAACTTTTGTACGTGTTAACAAAAAGAACATAGATTCTATCTACTTAACGAAAAATATAATGTTTTGTATAATTTTGAATTTGAAATGGTTAATTATTGTTAATTGACTATGATAATTATTTTCTGATAGTATTAAATATGTGAGAGAACTGTATTAACACTTTCAGTCCCATGGCTTCGGCATCCGAAACCAAACAAAACATCCTCAGAGGCCGACCGCGATCAATATTTAGAATAATAAACAAAACACTTAAAAATACATACTTATAAAAAGGATTTTATGTTATTCTAATAAAAATAATTTATTACTACGTACCGGACACTTTCCATTTTTTGTACATATTATGTATTAAATATAGATAACAATATGTTTTATTATCAAAATATCTAGGCTGCATCTTTTATTTACAAATAATATTTGTATCCACATACGTATGAATGTGTGTATTGTATGTTTGTATGTATATGTGTATTTTATCAAAAATAATAACTATGTATGTACTCATTTTCTAACCTGCCTAACACGTACATATTGAAGCATTTAGTGTTCTGTGGAATCATTTTATGTACTTGTTTACATAAATTTGTTTAAAAATATTGTCGGCTTCCGGGGAAGTTTACTGTGAAAGTGCTCGGGCCTCATAGTGTTATAGTTGATGTAAGTCAGTTGAAATAGGTTACAAATGTTTGCTAAATTTAAAATTATGAAATATGACGTAAAATTTGTTTTATTACAAAATATGTTAAAATTGTTTTGTATGTTACTGTACAGTTAATTTCAAAAGATTCCGTAAATAAGTACATAAACATATTTTGTTGACAAAAAGTTCAACATTCAAAAAACCAAAAACAAAAATATGTTAGGCAGTCAGAGCCTGATTAAGGTTTTTTTTCTAGGGGCCATTTTTTAACAAGTTTTTGACAATCAAATATTTCTGAACTGAAACAGAATCAGAACAAATTAACTAGCAAAACTCAATTAGTAAACTGAGACCTTTCTCCCCTATTTTTTCGGAGAGTTATATATTTTACACCCTGTGTATATATATATATATATATATATATATATATATATATATATATATATATATATATATATATATATATATATATATATATATATATATACCTCTTTTCAGATAAAATTGATCATGAGTTTTCGTTAAAAAATTAAATAATTCTTATATTCGAAACAAATCGATCTTCTATTCTTTTCTAAACATAAACTGCAAATTTAAAATTTACATAAATGCAATAATAAAAGAGATAAAGCCAAGAAAACGGAAATTATTTAAATTCAAAGTTACGAAGCATGGTTAAATTTAACTGAAATGAAGCATATATATATATATATATATATATATATATATATATATATATAGGGTGTCAGAGAAATAAGTGAGGTCCTTTTGAGGGGTGACTCATAGCACCCTGTAAACACTAAAACCGCAGGAACTTTTTCGGAATTAACAGTCGCGTCACCCCTCAAAAGGATAAGAGTTATTTCCTTTACACCCTGTATATAATATATACACACACACACACACATATATATATATATATATATATATATATATATATATATATGTGTATATATATGTGTATATATTATATACAGGGTGTAAAGGAAATAACTCTTATCCTTTTGAGGGGTGACGCGACTGTTAATTCGGAAAAAATTCCTGCGGTTTTAGTGTTTACAGGGTGCTATGAGTCACCCCTCAAAAGGACCTTACTTATTTCTCTGAGTGTTAGATTATGGGACTCGAACCGGAAACAGAAAATATTTTGTTTTTTAGTTGCGGATAAAGTGTTCTATCAAGTATTTTATCCTGTCATGAGTTATTTTGACCACCACGAGGGCAATTTTTTTAAGGGGTCTCCAGAAGCCTGAATTTCCGAAATATTGTTGAAATGTTGCTTTTTCATGTACTTAACATTTTGAATAAAATAATTTATATATTTTTTAAAAATAAAACATAAAGCGTGGACGATGTAGGGCCTTAAAAGGCCCTTTAAGTATGCACTTAAAAGGGCCTCGCGAGTGACTTTTTTTTTATTGTCGCCTAATTTTTAAGAAAGAAATTTCCAAAAAAAAAAATTAAAGGGGGCCTCGCAAGAATTATCTTGCCCACTCCCCATTTCCGTCTTGCGACGCCATTGGTTATACTATAGCGTTTAACCTTGCTATTTTTGTGCACCTGTACTACCCGATACCTGCTGAAGTTCCCATTTCTCGAGGTTCACAATACCTCCACGAAAATAAACGCAATAGATAAATAACGATACTTACCTTCCGTAATCTGGGCATACACTTTAAATTTTAAGCTTTGTACTATGCCGTATGTCTGGCGAACGTGTTGACTCTTACCTTATTTTGTAAAATGTTTCAACAGCTTTTTACGTGACTATTGAATCTTTTTTTAATCGAATGCATAATTATTTGAATATAACGTACATATCACTTAACACAATAATTGTTTTAATTTCTTTTGCCGTATGATAGAGAATAAAAATATTACATGTACTCAAAATATTGTAATTTAAAAAAATATTATTAAAGTTAGTTTTCATTTATAAAAAAAATGATTTTGTATTTTTTCTTTTGAAGAAAAAATATCTCCATAAAAGACTTCCAGTTCACTATTTAAGGTCATTTTTAATGTTTATATATAAAGGGTTGTATCTTCCTTAATTCTGAGTTTTGGAAAAAAGTGTACATGAAAAAATACCATTATTAGGCTAGGAACTTACCCTTAGAAATATGCTTAGAAATTGAAAAAGTGATCAGGAGCGTTCCAATGGCTAGTTTTTTTTTTAATCGATGCAGAATCTAAAATAAAATATAAAATTCAAATACTATTTTTTGATTAAACCACAGGGCTTCAATGCTAAAAATTGATAAAAATAAATAATTTGACAAGTATTCTTATAAATGTTTGATTTTAGTCTACGTATTCATAAAATATCATATTTGTCAATAGTTTTTTCTCTCTCTAAAAAAATGTTATAATTTTTTTTTATATATCAATTGTGCTTAGAGAATACTACAAATACAAAATTTATACATGTATCTTACCTATTACTTTCATTAATTTCAACTTTCCACAGTGACGCCGGCATTTGGTAAAAAAATAGTATTGGAATTTTTTATTCCTTCTTAAATTTTGAATCGATTAAAAGAAAAATCAGCCACTAGAACGCTCCTGGTCGCTTTTTGTTAAAATTAGGGTTAAGTTGCTACTCTATGTTTTTGAATGTACTATCAGCTCTAGCAGTTACGGTACATAATTCTGGACCACCGTGTATATTATATATAGTATATATACATGTACATATACAGTATATATATATATATATATATATATATATATATATATATATATATATATATATATATATATATATATATATATATATGTATATATATATATATGTGTATATATATATACATATGTATATATATATATGTATATATATATATATATATATATATATATATATATATATATATATATATATATATATATATACCCTATTTTTTAAAATACAATATTGATCATGAGTCAAAGTTAAAAAATTAAATAATTCTTATATACAAAGCAAATCAATCTTCTATTCTTTCCAAAAAACAAACTGCAATTTTAAAATTTACGTAAGTGCAATAATGAAAGAGATAAAGCCCAGAAAAGGGAAATTATTTTTTAAACTCATAAGTGATGAAGCATGACTAATTTTAAGTGAAATGGACCATATATATATCTATATATATATATATATATATATATATATATATATATATATATATATATATATATATATATATTATATATACCAGTCGGCAAGCGCTAGTGCACAAGCACGTATATATATATATATATATATATATATATATATATATATATATATATATACGTGCTTGTGCACTAGCGCTTGCCGACTGGTACGTCAGGGGTTCGAATCTCGCGGCTGGCTATGCTTGTGAAGGTTTTCTCCAGTTTCCCTTCACAATTGCAGATGAATATCGGCATAGTTCCTTAAGAAGACGGCTGCAGACGCGTACCTACCAAATCCTAGCCCTCACACCATTTTCCTTGTCCTCCACCCACATCATAAATGTCTAATGTAACGAATATAGTGTATGTAAAGAATAAATAAAGTATACAAATAATGATGTGGGTGGCGTCTGTTATAGACTAAATGGTCTCAAAAACGGACGTTAGACGCATTATTATATATATATATCCGCACGATAACTCTTGACCAAAGTGTCCTACTTTTACGAAATTTGGTGAAAATGTTGGAAGTCCCAAACCGTTGGACAGGTTCGTTAGCCAGACACGTCCGATTACCGGAACATGGTTTTTGTTCTTGAAAAAAAAAAATTGGGATTTTGCCAAATTTCCACTTATTAAAAAATTTTTGCGAATTTTTTTACACCATTGGAAAGAGGAGAAAAAAATCATATAAAAAAGATCTTTAAACTATTATTCTATGTCAACTAGTTTCCAAGAACAACTAATTTTAATAAACGGAAATTCGCTATGTTATGCAGGATGCTGCGACAGGGGTATTTTTTACAACTGACGAGCAAAAAAAAAAAAGGTCGTCAAAAAACTTTGTTTTTAGAAATAATTAAATGTTAAACAATATTTAAACAATATTTTTTTCGGGGTAGGCCCTGGCATTTTATTCAGAGTCAGGGAATTTTGAAATTGGTTTTCAATCGCCACCCTGTATTGTCAATTTTTCTTCGAAAAATTTGACTAAGTAGTAAAATTTGTTGTGTTTAGTAGGAATTTTTATTTAGTTCATCACTGATTTAGACTAATAATAATGAGGTTCGTTCTTGCAGTTAGTTCTTTTAGTTCTAAACTGGTTGAGTGTGCGTAAACTAAAGCAGTGTGTTCCCAGAGAAGAATTCCGAATTCAGTACTACATACTAGCTTGGTGTTCATTTGAACACATGAACTGTTCATGAAACATTCAACTGATTCTAGAACTACATATGCAAGTATTTCAAATTCACACATGCACAATACTGTATAACAGTCATTTTTAATATTTAAATTCTCTGAAAACGACAATGAATGCAATATATAAAATGAATACCTTCAATTAGGTATCCTAGATGGCATCACGAAATCTTAAATAATCTAAAATGTTCTTAGAGTAAAATTCCAATATAAATTCAGCATTTGAAGTTATTGTATCTGGACTGAACTAAAGTTCAGTCCAAATGTAGTTCATTAAGTTTAAATATATACTGTCTAAGAAATGTAGGATGAGACTTGAAGATCGCAAAACATTTTAAAATCTTTATAAATAACTACTGTATATGCAGTGTGTAACGTTTACCATACAAACGGATAAGCAAGTACATTATAATAAACCTTTAGGTGGGAGGCTTTGAACTACTGCGCATTCAAATTCCAAGTTTCAATCTACATTTCACAAGCTGTATAAATTTGAATGAATTTAATGAAATTAGAGATAGACAAAAATTTTGTTTTTTTAATTTAAAATTTATATTCAATTTTATTTAAATCAAAAAGGAAGAAAGTCGTAGAAAAATTATAGTATTCTACTTGCTCCCTAATTTCAATGAAAATTTCTTGACTTTTCCCAGTTTTCCAGAAAATGGTCACCCTGCTCTTTTATCTGTATAAACTTGTTTCTATATAATATTGTTTCAGTATAATAAGTTCGCTCAAAATTTGATTAAATCAAATCGATCGGAAAATAAAATTAAATACTAGGTTACCAGAATATCCCAAAATCTCTATGATGTATTACGACACTCACCTCGTAAACTCGGCTGGTGTCGCAATTTCATCTTCGTGAGTAATAGCTATCATTACCAGCTCGTTGAATATCACTGAGCAGTGAATCGAACATATTAACATATGTTTCCTAGAGGCGTATTTTGAAAATATACCCGAAGTCAGAGCTTGTGACGTCACTGACCGATCTCGAATCGGGTATAATTTACAAAACATAAACTAACAAAATGACTCTTTAAAATATACCTCATTTCAGAGCCAATATCGGGTATATTTTCAAGTACAAGAATACTACTATGAGAATTTGAACATATACCCCACAATAAATTAGTGTAATCTTATACAGTTACTAACAAGATATATTTTAAAACATATTTCAACTGTAATTTATATTCGATCTTCATAAAAAAAATATGCACATATGATTTAAAACAAGACTTACTTTGTTGCAAATAAAAAAAACCGTTACAATTTTTTGAAATAATTTTTAGCTTCTTCTTATCTTAATTCTTAATTGTTAGCGTGTGAATTAAACGTGCAAAATTTGTTTAAAATTGAATAATGATTAATAAAACAGATTTAGAAGGGTTTTTTTCAAAAGCGTAAGAATATGGACAATATTATTTGAATTCGAATCCGCTGAAAAATATTTGGTGCAATTAAGGTAGTACACCAGAACTTCTTAAAGTGTGACATAGTCCGGACACACACATGAAAGTCACACTTATCGAGACACACATTGGCGGCTCGCAAAAATCTATATTATAAAAATGTATTTAATTAGAATCTGTGTTTGCATTACTTTAGTTTCCTATTAGTTAACTTAACTTTGTAGTCGATTCATTTACTCGCTATTGAAACGAATATGTTGTAGAACAGTAAGAAATAAGCGACACGTATTTTTTATACCTGCGAAAAAACGATTGGAAAGAGTGAAATCGCTCTTTAAAAATTAGGGTAAAGATTGAATTTTTCAAATATGTATCTCAAAAACGGTGAAAGACATAAAATAAAGCACAAGTATGCTATGTTGCTTTTTAAAAAAGCTATCTACTAATATGTTAATATGTGAATATTACCACAATAAAAGTACTTCCGAATTTGGATTACCTAAATGATTAATGTAAATGACTTTATTATGTTTGCTTTTAAATGATAAATACTTGTCATTATCGAAAACTTTGATCGTAAATATCTCGTAAACGGAGCGTCGTAGCGAAAAAAAAAACGAAATTTTTGAAGGCTTAGCGAAGCAGGTTGTGGGTATTTCAAACATTGCGACTGTCAAAACCTACTTTTCGTTATCGAAAATTATCGATACCGAGTTACGTACCATAAATTAATTATAATTGGTTACTTTAGGCTGCATTAGTGTCACTGAGTTAGTCAGAAATAGAAAATTTTTCAAAAAATTATATTTCGCTACTTTTCGTAACGGCAAACTTTCAATCGTAAATATCTCGTAAACGGTGCGTCGCAGCGAAAAAATAACGAAATTTTTGAAGACTTAAGCGAAGCAAGTTGTGGGTATCCCGAACATATTACGACTGTCAAAACTTACTTTTCGTTATCGAAAATTATCGATACCGAGTTACGTACCATAAATTGGTTATAATTGGTGACTTTAGGCTCCATTAGTGTCATTGAGTTAGTCAGTAACAGAAAATTTTTCCAAAAATTGTATTTCGTTACTTTTCGTAATTGTAAACTTTCAGTCGTAAATATCTCGTAAACGGTGCGTCATAGCGAAAAAATAACGAAACTTTTGAAGGCTTAAGCGAAGCAAGTTGTGGGTATTCCGAATATATTGCGACTATTAAAACGTGGTTTTCATTATCGAAAATTATCGATATCGAAAATCGATATTTCACTTACAAGTAAACGTCCCGAGGCCGGACCTATCGATTTTGATGAAACTTAGATATGTTGTAGAACACTAAAAAATAAGCGACACGTATTTTTCTTTATCGGCGGAAAAACGATTTGAAGGGGTGAAATCGCCATCCAAAAATTGGGGTAAAAATTTAATTTTTTAAATATCTCGAAAACGGTAAGAGATAGAGTAAAAGTTTAAATTGGCGATATTGCTCTTTTTTAAAGAGCTATCTATTGGTATGCAATTTGTTCAAATTGTGTCAACAGGGGTGGCTGGGGGTTAAAATTTTGGGGTTAATTTTGCAAAAAGGGGGGGGGGGAAATTAAACAATATAAAAATTTTATTTACAGATTTGAAATCTACGTCAAAAAATCTAATTGACCTGTTTTTGCGCAATGTCCTAATATTAAGTCTAGGGGTAGTTAACTAGGGGGTGACTGTGTCGAATAGTCGTACTACTTGGGTAGTTTAAGAAGTTTTTCTTCATGGAAAATAGTTTAAGACATTTAGAATAACGTAGAAATGAAATTTTCGATTTCAAAATTCAGTTTGAGCAACATTTGAAAGAGGGTGAGTCACCCTCTTAAATTACATATTAGCTAACACACTCATTTTTAATATTAACACACTGACAGTGGGTAATAATGTCACAATAAGTGGTTCTGAAGTTGGACTGTCGTATGTAAGGTTTTCATAAGGTTTGTTTTTTAATGGATGTTATAGTTTTCGTTATCGAAAGTTATCGATACCGAAAATAACGATATTTTGAAAATGAATGGAAACCTAATAAAAACCTTACATACGATAGTCCAACTTCAGAACGACTTATTGTGACATTATTACCCACTGTCAGTGTGTTAATATTAAAAATGAGTGTGTTAACTAATATGTAATTTAAGAGGGTGACTCACCCTCTCTCCAATGTTGCTCAAACTGAATTTTGAAATCGAAAATTTCATTTCTACGTTATTCTAAATGTCTTAAACTATTTTCCATGAAGAAAAACTTCTTAAACTACCCAAGTAGTACGACTATTCGACACAGTTACCCCCTAGTTAACTACCCCTAGACTTAATATTAGGACATTGACCCCCTTTTTGCAAAATTAACCCCTAAATTTTAACCCCCAGCCACCCCTGTTGACACAATTTGAACAAATTGCATACCAATAGATAGCTCTTTAAAAAAGAGCAATATCGCCAATTTAAACTTTTACTCTATCTCTTACCGTTTTCGAGATATTTAAAAATTAAATTTTTACCCCAATTTTTGGAGGGCGATTTCACCCCTTCAAATCGTTTTTCCGCCTATAAAGAAAAATACGTGTCGCTTATTTTTTAGTGTTCTACAACATATCTAAGTTTCATCAAAATCGATAGGTCCGGCCTCGGGACGTTTACTTGTTAGTAAAAATAAACGAAATTGAATGTTATACTAATGAATATAAGTGACGACTTTTAGAAAACTAGCAAAGGTGTCGAAAAACCAACTTCATCATCGAATTCGTCAGCGTAAGAGACGCCAAATAGTGAAGACTGGCAAAAATTCTAGAATATTCTACTCGTCAACTAACAGAGATATCAAATAACAGACTTCACTATTGAACTAGTTACTAAAAATTAGATTAAGCAGCGCAATTTGACAAAAATTCTAGAATGTTCTATTAGTCAACTAACAAAGATATCGAAAAACCGGTTGAACCATTTAATTGGTCATCGGAAAAAAGACGAAATATCACATTTTGATAAATGTTCTAGAATATTCTATTCTGGCTAAACAGATCATTCTAGAATGTTTGCCAAAATAGGACACTTAGTTTATATTAGTTTAATTTTGGTTGGACAATTAAATGGTGCAGTCGATTTTTCAATATCTTTATTAGTTAACAAATATAATATTCTAGAACATTTCCCAATAAGCTATTTGGTCTCTTTTTAGGTAACTAATTCAATGGCGACGACTGTTTTGGATGTCTTTGCTAGCTGACCAATAGAATATTCCAGAACATTTGTCAAGTTATGCTATTTGACCTCTTTTTCAATGACAAATTAAATGCTGTAATTGATTTTTCGATATCTTTGCTAGTTGACAAATAGAACATTCTAGAATTTTTGTCAAACTGTGCTGCTTAATCGAATTTTTAGTGATTAATTCAATAGTGAAGTCTGTTTTTTGATATTTCTGCTAGTTGACGATTAGAATGTTCTAGAATTTTACGTTACTCATTTTGAATTTGAATTTTGCATCTTACGTATGCATATGTATGCAATAAAATTTTAAAATTTTATGACATTAGTACTAGTATTCCCTGGCCCTGACTTTGGCTTGGTACATAAATTTTCACCAACACAGATAAACGAAAACATATCTGTGAGAGGAAAACCCCACTAAGTCGCTAACGTCACTACTAAGTCGGAATACGTACCATTACATGTCCACTGTAAATGAAGTTTAAAAAAATTTTATTTTGTTTTAAACTATTTTTAATTTTAATTATTAAAGCCGCCACTGTTTTTTGTTGTTTACATCAAACTTACATACACATATGCAAATAACTACGTATTGTACTTGTTATTTCGTGAGTATGTATTTGTGAAGTCACACTCTGAGAAGTTCACACTCTCAGAAATTCTGCTGTAGTCTGATAACTTGGATTGACAAAATCGCAATTTATTTTTTTTTTTTTTTTTTTGTTTAATTCGAAAGTACAACATATTGAGAATATACTGTGAAAATTTTAGACCGAAATTCAACCAGAGCAAAACAAAACAAAACGAAAAATTTTTGAATCCGTTGCTATTTTATAAAAAAAAAAATGTAAAAAAAAAACCTATGCATAACGATAGCTGCAATTATGTACTTTAATAATTTTTTTTCTTCTTTTAATTTAAAATCAATCATCATTGCAATATCGTTGGTATAATTTGCAATTTTTTTAGGTGCATTCGCATTATTAAGTTTGCAAATATTTAATATTATTCTATAAAATTTTATATGAACAAATGGATACTCATTAAAGTCTTTTTAATTCGACCTTCATATATGTATTCACTCACATTTGCAAAAAGAAAATTCGCTAAAATTGTCAATTTTTTGCGGCGTCACAGTGCTGTTTTTCCTTAACTACTTCATTGAACCATTTGTTTACCAATATATTGAAAGTGGGTATGTTTTTCATACTATTCTTATTAAATATTGAGTTTGAAAATATACCCAAGCTCAGCGCTTTTAATGGGTATATTTTCAAGTATCGAACTATACTTATTAAACATTGAATGTATACCCGAGTTCAGATATATTGAGCTCTGAATACGGATATATTTTCCAAATACGCTTCCTAGAGATACCACAGGCATTAAATATTGAAGCATGACTCCATTTTAGTAAGCCCAACTTGTAACCACGGAGACTTGTTTATAAATATTAGATAAACCCAAGGTTTATTATATGTTTGGGAGGTTTGCTCATTGTAGGTTTTACCATGGACTGCAGTATAACCAGGCCCGGACTATTTTTGTTTTTATTATGTCTTAATAATTTTAAAGTGAACAAAAATATTTAAATTACTTTAATGATAATATTAAATACCCGAGTCAAGTTTTCAAAAAAGAGAATAAAAAATGATTAATATGATTTTTTCAATTAAATATGAATAAAATATATGAAATATATGTATTACAGTTTGTCATAAAAATAGAGAAATATTCAATTATGTTACACGTGTCTGTATTCATTCTCTGTATGTCATAGAATTCGGAAATTATGAAGCATTAAGGAAATACTCTGCCTTAATTTGTTAATTACGGAATAATTTGGATTTCTCTATGTTTTTAACTCAACTGATCAGGAATAATTTTAGCCAAAAGTTCTTAGAAATGCTACTGTGTCCTTTTTTCTAGATTTTTTGGATTCACAGTTGAAAACTTCGTGGTTCGAGATGTTTTTTAATACCAATATATACACTTTCATGCAAAATTTCGTTTATTAAAGATCACTTTTTCTATTTCACTCTATTTCACCTTATCGTATCCTTTTTCGGAAATCGAAAATAGTTAACGTCTTTATTTAATGTCTTATATTGTGAATTTCTGAAGTCTGACACAGAACACCGTATATAGAAAATTCAACGAGGTTTTCCATGCGACTTCAATAAAGCGTCTGCTCGTTATACTTTCATATAACGTATGTTAGAGATAATTTCATAATTTTATTAATTAATCAGCCAATTATATTATATTTGTTCATGCCAGAGTTCAAACAAGATTAAAAAAGTAATTTTAAAATAAAAGCATTTTAAATAGATAAATCTTACAAACATAATTTCTAAAAACGTTTGTTTTGTAAAATTAAATAATTTTTCATAAAATTTAAAAATAAAACGTATTTTTAAATAAATTTATAATTTAAAAGAAATTTTAAACTTGACAACGGCTTTTTTAAATAAAATTAATCAAGGACGTACGTTTGGTATCCCGTATATCTCAAAGCATTGGAAAATACACTGTGTTTTGCATTTTTTTCTTTATCAAAATTACATTTATTTTATACATAATACATATTTTCTTAAGAAAAGGAAAGAAAATTAATATGTTGTTTCGTTGATAGCAATAGTCGATGCAAAAACTTAAAGTGAACCGGATATACCAGGCATGACTATAAAAAATATAAGAACAATTTTAAATGCCGGCCCTGAAGTAACAATTTTCAAGAAGGTATTAATAAAACTAGTTAAAATAACTAAACAACTTATCTTTGGTAAAAAATAACTAACAAAATGTGAAAAATTAATAAAAATAATTATATTAAACTGAATATTATATTATAATAACTAATAATTATTCAGAAATAATACTTTAAAATTAAAAAATGACAGTTAATATACAAATATTCTGATGATCAATTGACGCTATAAAAACAGCTGATTGCAGTCCAAAAGCTTGCAAAAGCCAATGCATGTATAGTATACGGATTGCATCTACCTCATAACATATATATAAACCTTGAGATAAACCATTAAATTAATGGTTTGACCGCCATTAAAGTAATC
Organism: Brachynemurus nebulosus; assembly: GCA_035578155.1. Classification (NCBI taxonomy): domain Eukaryota; kingdom Metazoa; phylum Arthropoda; class Insecta; order Neuroptera; family Myrmeleontidae; genus Brachynemurus; species Brachynemurus nebulosus. The sequence goes on along the minus strand of JAPWDM010000001.1, from coordinate 119,008,108 downwards.
CCATCAATCAATTTTTTTTGCTCACATCAGTCAATTTTTTTCCTTCAATTTCTTAATGTATTTGTAATACACAGCATTCTCTCTAGTCGATTTTCTCCTCAATGTTGAATATACTATAAATTAGACATCTACTTAATAAATTTTTAACACTGACTGACTGACAGACAACGCACAGCCTAAACCGTTGGATTTAGAAGAATGAAATTTTGCATAGGAATTCCCTATGTAACGTAGATGAGCACTAAGAAAGGATTTTTGAAAATTCGTCCCCTAAGTGGGTTTAATAGGGGATGAAAATTTGTAGGTAAATTCGTTATTTTTGAAGTTAGTGGTATATAAAAATATGTTACTATGGCTATTAAAATAAATAATATATTATTGAATAAATCTTTAAAACTGACTAACAGACAACGAACAGCCTAAACTGTTGGATTTAGAAGGACGAAATTTAGCACAGGAGATATAAAAATTGGCGTTTAGGCTTCTATTTATAAATAAAAGTCAGTTGTGTAAACGTCCCTGGAAATTTATTCCCTATGGGATTAAAACAGGAAATGAAAGTTCGTATGGGAAGTTCGTCATTTTTGAAGTTAGAAACGTCGATATTGATTTAGGCTTTTGAAAAACATTAAAAGTGAACAGAAAGTGAGTACCTAATAAAAAGATGTTGTCGATGGAAAATCCCATCGGATATACGGCTAGTTTCTAATAAATTATTCAATACAAAAATGTTTATAGCAAGCAATAATTGCATAGAAACAATAATTTTAAAAAGAATAAAATAAAAAAATGTATTTTCGGGTAAATAAACACGATATCACATATGTGCTCGAATGGTTTCGGGAATTGTCGGCCCGTTATCCGTTCTAAGTTTAAAAAATTATTTTTAACACTTTCAGTCCCACGGCTTCGGCATCCGAAACCAAACAAAACTTCCCCAGAGGCCGACCGCGATCAATGATTAATTGATTAGTTGATTACTCATTATGTGTGCGATGATTATCATGTTTATCACTCTTCATCACACGGATGTGTTCCCATTGACACAAACACATACATACCAACAAACACTACTCTCTTGGTTTCTATGTATAAAAAATTTTAAGATAAACAAAAAATACATAAAAAATATAATTTATATTTTTAAATAAAATTGATTTGAATGCCAGTGTATATGTAATATGTATGTACGTATCACGTAGTACGTCTGTTTACAGTTTTACACATACATACGTGTGGAACTGTGTTGTGTGTTTGAATCATTTTATTTTATGTATTTGTTTATATAGTTTTTTTTTTTTTAAATATTGCCGGCTTCCGGGGAAATTTACTATGAAAGTGCTCGGGCCTCATAGTGTTAATTTAATATACTAAATAACTTCTTAAATATTATGTAAAAAAAATAAAATAAAAACAGATTTTTCATAAAACTTATATATGATCTTTCCATTTATGACAAAAAAAATTTTCTTCAAAAACTTAATTGTGATTGTGTATTGCTTATTTTTTTAGAGATTTTGGGTTATTCTGGTAACCTAGTGTTTAATTTTATTTTCCGATCGATATGATTTAATCAAATTTTGAGCGAACTTATTATACTGAAACAATATTATATAGAAACAAGTTTATACAGATAAAAGAGCAGGGTGACCATTTTCTGGAAAACTGGGAAAAGTCAAGAAATTTTCATTGAAATCAGGGAATATTTTAATGAATAATGTTTAGATTATTTTTTGATTGAACTCTATGCTAGCACAATAAAGTTTCCATTATATTCCACATCCACTGTATTCCGTTTTCGTTAACAGTAAGGAAACGTAGTATACTAAATAAAAAAATGTAAATATTTGGACCTCTTTAGGATTCGGATGTCATTAATAGTACCGGTATCAACGGTTTGATTGCACTTTTGGTTGTCAGTGGTCACAAATTTTTTCAGTAAAGTCACAGAAAATCTCAAATTTTATCTGGTAAACTGGGAAAAGTCAGGGAAATTTGATCTTGAGAAAAATTGACCACCTTTAAGAGAAACTTGTACTCTTACGTTACTCTATGATAAAATTTATTTCCTAAATTCTTTATTATTAACTAACACATTTATTGTAAAATTTTTAGCCCACTTGCCCTGTATGTCGTGAACCAATAAAGTGTGATTTAGATTCACTTAAAGAAGCGGCACCACCGTTAGAATTGGAAAATCAAAGGCAATTTGAAGCGACAGCTGAACTACGTGCACTTCAGGCTCGCATGGCAGCTCTTTATTTATATCAACAAAGCCGTGGCGGAATAATTGACGTTGAAGCTGAAGAAAGTAAACTTTTACTAGTCACTGGTACCGGAGATAATTCTTCTCCTGAAGATGAACAAAATAGTGATAGTACTGTAAGTTTATTTTATTATTTGTGTGTAATTATCTTCCTGAAATATGCTTAAAAAATAACTAAAAAGGTCTGCATATTATGCAAATAAATAGTATGTTATACACCAAGGGACTAAAGTGTGAGTTTTAATCCCGAGTGTGAAGTTTCTTGCCAGAAGGCCTGTAAAGGCCTTAGGGAAACAAATCACACGAGGGATGAAAAAACACTTTAGTCCTGTGGTGTATATACTATTTTTTGCAATTCCGGATAATTTAAAATTATAAAAATTAAAAAAAAAAGTTACTTATCTATTACTAATTAAAAACAATCAAGTATACTGTGGATAAATTAATCGAATTGTACAATACAATATAACTGTTTGTCTTTGTCTACAAGTTTGAATTTGTCTATTATTTTCACCTAGCAACGCTATTTAAGTTAAATTTCTGTAAATTATGCTTGCTGATTGGTTTAAAAATCAGCTTTTAGTCCCTTGGGACTAAAAGTGAATTTTTTAGTCCCAAGGAACTAAAAGTGGCACTTTACTCCCTATTATAAGGGACCAAATCATGTCTTTTAGTCTCGGAATTGCAAAAAAACTCTTTTTCACCGGAATTAAATGTACTATGGTATAGTAGTATAGTTTATATCTACCTAAAAAGTTATTATTAATATTACGATAAGTTTCATAATGGAATAGTTTGTCTCATATGTGATCTTAATTGAAGTTCCGTACTGAAAAAAGAAAAAGCAAAATTCTTTTTATTCTATCATTAAAAAAACACTAATCAGTCATAGTATTGTCTGGAAAACCAGGAAAAATCAGGGAAATTTGTATGAGAAAAAGTTACCACCCTAAATTTGCTTTTTTTATTTTAAGAATAATTAATTAATTATCATTTATTTCAAATATGGCAAAATAATGATTGATTCACATAAGTAGAAAGTTTATGTCGTGTTAAATAGTGTATTTTTTGAAACTTTGGTTATAGGGATTCCCGGCTACGAACATTTTAAAAAATTTGGGCACAGATCAACTTCCCATTGGGTGTCCTTAAAGACTAGAGACTACTGTACATAGATAATTTTTTTTTTCATTTCAAGGAACTCCTCCCTTGGGCCCCCGATAGAGGCTTTACCCCTTGCGCCATACCAGGGGCTTCGCCTTCTGTATCTAAGGGTGAGGGCTTCACACTTATCAAACAAATGATAACATCATTTGTTCTCAAGATATGCGAGACAAAATATATTTAAAATAAAAAGTTTATTTCGTTTTTTTTTTTTTTTTTTTTTTTTTTTTTTTAATTTTATAATAAATTATTGGCGTTTTTAACATCGAGGAAGGTTCTTAGGACATCATATAATAGTGTTATGGTAAAAAATCCATATAATCTATGTTATGTTAATAAAATTAATTCCGTTTTTTTTTTACCACAAAAAACAAACCGCTAATTCAAATTTGCTGAAAACTTTATCCGGTCTTCATTTTTTGATTACGCATCTAATGAAATTAGTCCGGAGTTGATATCATCATTTGTTATCGAGATATGCGAGACGAAAAAAAATTCACAAACGAACTAACGAACGCACATACAGACATCACGCTAAAAACCATGGATTCGGATTCTAGTGACCTTGAAACGTGAAGATATGTCAAAATTAGCGATTCGTAAAATTAATAAAATATCTTTTATTTTTCTATCAGTTCCCTTTATGCCGGAAGTAAACATCACTTCTCTGTATTATTGGCGACGCAAAGATTACGCGCACGCCTCTGGTGGTAAAATTAGAACTAGTATTAAGTAAAAATATACTTATACGTTCAGTTGGCGTCAAAATATGAATTATACAAATTATGTGCGGATTACTAGATTTTATATCACCAATTAAACGTATACGTATATTTTTACTTGATACTAATTCTAATTTTACCACCAGAGGCGCGAGTGAGAATCTTGGTGTCGTCAGTAAATGAAATGAAATATATATATATATTTTTTTAAAATCCAAATTTTCGGTTAGAAATATCATATTCTGTTTTAAATTAATAGAGTGATACTCCACCGGGTCCAAGTATTCAACATTCAAGTTTATCTCCAAATCATTGTACATCATCAACAATGAATAGTGTTGAACAAAGTAAACAATCTACTAAACAAACCACATCTCAAACATCACAAGACGAACGAGAACGAGAAGTTTCAAATCATCATAGGATGCACCGAAGTTACCGTAGCGGTCGAAAAGGGCGTGGACGTTATTCACGGCATAATTCAAATAGATAACGGTGGCTTATTACTATATCTTACAAAATATTATACATTTCATTCATTTTCCTAGTCTGATTAAAACGCTATTTATTATTAATTATTTATTATTCATCATTCCGAAATAGAGAATTATAAAAATCGAATTATATATTTAGTGAACGAAATGAAACAATTCGAATAGGTAATTGTCAATATCTTGAATCAAATTTGAGTATCGTTGTATGTATTTGGGAATACTGTCTAGTTGTTGTTGTACCAATAAACAATTGTATATAATAAAATGATTGTTAAATCCTAAGAACGATCTGACATCAAGTTTCCAATATAGTTAGATAAATATTTAAATTGTTTAAATATTCTGTGTGATTTATTAAGTTAGCTTAAAGCTCATACCAACTTTATTGTATTCGTAATTAGATCGAATATAGTTATTTAATTTTATTTAAAAAAATTTTATTTGACTTAATAGAAATTAAAAAATTATTTTTTACCTTTTTAATAGTTACAATATTCTGAAAAAATATTAGATAACAGATTAGTTTTTAAATAAATATAAAATGGTTTTTATTTTTAAATTTTAACACTTTACGGTCCGAATGCACAGCATCTGTGAATAACCAGAACAACCGTAGAGATCGATCGCGATCATTCATCACACATGTGCGATCTTACCGCAAACAGGTACCAATTAGTATCCAACACGATAGACACACTATGTGAAGATTTCTGTAGACATTTATAGACGGGTAACACATAAAAATATAATTTTATATTATCATTTATTTTTAATTTTTTGTAATTGTATTGAAATGATATATGTAATTATAACAAAAGTATTTGTTGGTGTGTTTTTTTTCTCTTAAGTTTTATTTTTAGTAGCTTTTTGTTATTATTATTAATTATTACTTATTTTATTTTTTTTTTTATTAAAAATGTATAGGTTTACACATGCTGATTTTTTTTCGTAAATTTATTTATATAATTTTTTAATTTCTTTAAAAATACTACCGGCTTCTGGGAAAGTTTACTGCGTAGGTGCACGGACCATATAGTGTTAATATTCCTTTTTTGTGTAAAAATTTTATGTGCTTCGTAAGTAGTGTCGTACGAATTTGCTTGAAAGTATTCGCAAACAAACTTTGTATATGTGATAGATGTACAAAAATTTTATTCCACATAGAAAATGTTTCATACAGAGTAAGTAATCTAATTGCTCTATGACATTGAAGTGATAAATAGTAAGTAGAGCACAGCAATACAGTTGTATGGCTTTACTACTTACCACGTCGGTGTGAATGAGCTATAAAAGTTAACATTAATTTAATTCCTAAAATATTCATTTAATGTGATAGTAAAAATAAAGACAAAAATATAGATACCAAAAACGAAAAATATTACTAAGCTTTGCAATTTACATTTTTCTTGGAATAAAAAAATATTTAAATGTAAATTTGTGTTTAAAAGTTGTTTTCTTTAAAAGGAGATAGTATAAAAATGGTCGATTTTTGCCTAATTAGTAAAATATTTTTTCAGGTGAGAGTGATTGTTCTTTAAAGATTTTATTGTGTAGAATCAAAAATGAGAATATAACTACAAGGGACCATTCTAAAGATTTAAATATAATCGTCTAGAGACCTAGACTGTTAAATAAAGATTACTTATAGCTTGCAAAATATTACTTTTTGCATAAAAGAAACCTAATGTAAGTAGATAAAGAGCACATTTTTTTATTTAATAGTGTCAAAAACCATACGTTGTTTCATTTAAAAAAAAAAATTAATTTTGCATAATAAACAAAAAAAATTTATAAGCACAGTCAATGAACTATTACCTTCAATTTTCAGAATACTTCCTTGGAGTTAATTATTCGTTTTCAATTTTACGCAATAAAAACTATAAGAAAAAACCACTATTTTACTTGGGCAACAATCGACCATTTAAACATAGATACGTTTCTGGGCTGAAATAAAAAAGAAAAAATTCGTAACGCAAAAAATGTAACGGTACGTATAATTACATTCATTTTTATATAGAAAGCTACGTTTTAGTTAAACTTATACGAGCTTCAGTTCGGTATATAATTATACTAAGTATATACAGCAAGTGTTCTTTTGGTAATATAGGTACGAGAAAGAAAGAAATATTCCGTAATCCTTTTAAGAAAGAAAGAAATTCATTTTTTATTATTTTTTTTTTTCTATAAACATATACTATAAACACAACTTTTAGCGTACGGTGTGATTCATATAATAAGCATATTATGTAGCCCTTATTACGAAATAATAAACAGAAGTTTTTTATTTGGCTACTAAATATTTTACATTAAAATGTATTGTAAACATACATATTATTTGCATTATACAATTTTTAGTTAATGGGAGAAAGAAATATAATTTCATTTCGATTTATACAAAGTATATTATCAAGAGAACAATTCCTGTAGTAATATGTGACTACTGAGAGTTGTTTTTTTTAAATACATTTTTGGTTTGATAATATAAAAAGTTATTGAAAGTTAATCATACGTTTTACGTACTGTCAGAATTCTCGCGACTCAGTTAATATTTCTGTTCATTAAAAATTAAATAACAACATTTTTATTAGATAAATAGCTAAATTCTCTACGTTTTTTGTGTATTTTCTTTTTACTCTTAGTTTACGATTCAATAGTACCAGCACTGCGTAAGATTATTAGGTAGTTCGACGCCTATCTAAAATTTCATGACATTATTGTAAAATTTTCCGACATCGCCGGTGATCGCGTTAATGAGTTCTATGGCTCACTACGGCTTCTACTATTTACTGTATGTAGTATTACGTAGCCTTGAGCTTTAAATAATTGTTTAGTTTTTATTACAGTTAAATTTAGGGTAATTAAAAAAAAATAAAAAAAAACGCCGTGAGCAGCGGAGCCCCATCACGGAAGTCGAATTTTTCCTTTCATCTTCGGTATTGAGTGTCTACAAGCGAAATGTAATTGAAAGTCCACAAGCGATTTGTAATTTTGGTGGTTTCAAAACTGATGATGAGTGTCCGGTTGATCGGGGCTTTAAAAAAATAGTCAAAAAATATTGGTCAAATCATATATATATATATATATATATATATATATATATATATATATATATATATATATATATATATATATATATATATATATATATATATATATATTGTCTGTAGGTTATATTGAAGGTTTGTGCAATACATTGTGCTGATCAAAAATAGTTTGAAATATATTGTGCAATGAATGAATATTGTAACGTCTGTAAGCTCTGTAGATATTATTGCGTAATACCACTTTATTTGTTTAAGTTTCGATTTGTTTGTTATTTTTTAATGTAACATTTGATGGCTATCATTTGAACCAGTTTGAATTATTAATTTGCAAGAATAATAAATTATTGATTACGCAACATCTTCCTCGCTTAACATTTAGAATTAAACAATAACTGAATTAATGTACAATTCCAACATTCAGTTCATTGTACTTTATGCTATAAATTATTGAACTGTCTGAATAAAAGTTCAATAAATTGCACAATATTATTGAGTATGTAGAGGGCGCTTTACAATATACTTTTATCATACGTAGTTAAATTACATATAGTCTTTTTCTGCCTCTAAAACCCATCTGACATCAGTTATTTGAATTTCTACATTAATATTTCATTTTTTAATTGATAAAAGAGTTAGCTGTTAAGTCACATAATAACCTTTCACCATGGTACCAGTAATATTCTATTGGGTCATCCAGAAAGTTCGTGGCAGTTTTGAAGCCGCTCGGATGCATTCATATTCAAGCAGCAACTGCAGACGCAACATGCACCAACATGTTAGTGTTAGGCCGATAGTGTTGCTTATAATATTTATCACACATCTTTAAACAGTGTTTTAAGATGTGTCTTTAAACAATTTTCTGTTTCTTTTTATGTTTACACATTCTCTCTTTTACAAAATACTTTTATTCGGCATCGAAAAGATTAACAAAGGTACTAATGCAGCTGACGCAACGAGAAATATTTGTAGTGTTTATAGTGATAATGCGCTTTCTGACAGAACTTGTAGAAAGTGGTTTGCTAGGTTTCAAAAGGGTAATTTTTCTTTGGAAGATGAGGTTCTCTCCGGTCGACCTGTGTATATTGACAATGAATTTATGTCAAGAAATAAAATGAAACCCGAAGCAAACTGTCGAAGAATTAGCGGCAACTTTTGAGCATTCAAAGTCCACAATTTTCGGCCATTTGACGAAAATCGGGATGGTCACTTACACCAAAAACGGCACGAACTTTCCGGATGACCTAATTAGTTTCCATTATGTTTTTGAGTAATTACATTTTAAAATATACACTGATGTCGAAATATATGGCCATAATATCAGTGTAGCCTAGAGAAAAATGTATGCTTTCGTAGCGAACTTAATAAAATTCTAAAAAAATCAAACTTGAGAAAATTTTTTTTTTCATGTATTGGGTTATTTTTATCAGCAAATTAGTACGGTGTTTTGTTTAAAAAAATCATAAGTTTGCCTCATATCTTGAAAACCACAAAGCTGTAGGTAAAACTAACTAAACTTGGTCTGACATTATTAAACAAATGCAATAAATGAAGCAAAATTAACCATAAAAAAATTTCCCCTTTTCCTTTTTGTTATTTTTATTTATATTAAAATAACTATAGTAACTTAAAATTGTACGTCTAATTTTGTTTCATTTGTTAATGACGTCAGACCAACTTTAGTTAATTTGACCTATATTAAGCCATTAGATTCCGCTCTTATTTCTACTAGTCAAATTTTGATGAAATTTATAAAGATCTAAAATGGGATGATTAGGTAAATTTCAAAAAACGATTCTTGTACCCTTCCCAGGATAAGAAGGATAAAAGTAAAGGTCCCTATTGTATGTAACATTCAAAGTCTTGGTGTATAAAAAAGGCGGGAAATTTAAAATAAATTTGTCAAAAGTAAGGGGGCATCCATTAATTACATGAGCTTAAAATAGGAGGGAGGAGTCCGATAAAATCCCATTAAATCTCATTTGAATTGAGGGGGGGGGGGCATAATCGACAATCTCACATCAACTCTCAAAAAATATAAATTATTTTACAGATAATAAAAAAAATATTTTGGGTGTTCATTTTTCCCTCTTAAAAAAATCTCATGGCTATTATTAAAATCATTTATTTTAAGAGTAAAAAAAAAAACTCAGAGTTTTTAAAACTCTTTCACTACTTTAACGTAAATCTCACATAGGGGTGGGCGGCGGGTATATAACCAAATCTCATTAAATCTCACCCAAGGGGGTGGGAGTCTAAACTGAATAGAAAACAGCTTACGTATGATCATTAATGGATGTCCCCTAAAGTAAACAAGGTTAACACCACAGACCAGTGAACATATTATATTTTATATTACATAGACATATAAATGTGGAATTGAAGCAGTCACATACGACCAAGTTCCGACCTTAATAGTATTCTGTTATATATAGTAATTGATTTGTATCCGTAGTTACCTTTTCAAATAATTATTGTCAAAATATAATATTGATAATAAAATTTTACTTTGAAGAAACTGCAAAATTTTGAAAGAAGAAAAATTGTATTCGCTTTATTTTCAAAATACGTACGTATACAAATTATGTCCTGCAATAATTATAGTCGCATTTGCTCAAAAATTGACATTATATTATTTCATTAAATTTTACCCGTCTCACCCTGTTACCTGCTTCAAGAAAAATACCTAGAAACTGGCTTTACGCTTTGTCTAGTAGTACAGTGGCCATCCAATGGTACGTACTCCGATTTTACGTAGTGACGTCAGCGATTTAGTGGGGTTCTCCTCTCACAGATATGTTGTTGTTTGTCTGTGTTGGTGAAAATTTATGTACCAAGTCAGAGTCAGGGCCGTAGGTAATATTGTCTGAGGGTCTCGTAGACTTTAAAAAATTTAAAATTTCACTGCAGATATATATGCACATATTCTGTAAACGTAATATGCAAAATGAGTAACGTAAAATTCTAGAATATTCTAATCGTCAACTAGCAGAGATATCAAAAAACAGACTTCACCGTTGAATTCGTCATTAAAAATGAGATCAAACAGTGTAGTTTGACAAAAATTCTAGAATGTTCTATTTGTCAACTAGCAAAGATATTGAAAAATCAATTGTACCATTTAATTGTCCATTGAAAAAGAGGTCAAATTACACATTTTGATAAATGTTCTGGAATATTCTATTCGTCAACTAGCGAAGATATTCAAAAAGAGACGTCGCCATTGAATTGGCTACCAAAAAAGAGACCAAATAACACATTTTGAGAAATGTTCTAGAATATTCTATTTGTCAACTAACAAAGATATTGGAAAATCTACTGCACCACTTAATTGTCCAACCGAAACTAAACTAATGTAAACCAAATATCCGATTTTGACAAACAATTTTTGCTATTTGACCATCTAAAATTCTTTTACTCTTAGAAAGCTAAACTATTTTAGATGGGTATAAATATGAACTACCCAATCGATTTTGAACATTTTTTCACCATCAGAAAGTTAAACTATTTTAAATGGATATATGCGCCAAGCGCCTTATGCGAAAAAGCGCCAAAAATTAACTACTCAACTGATTTTGAAAATCTTTTCATTCTTAGAAAGCTGAATTATTTTAAATGGGTACAGGTCTTAGATGAGATCCACCAGTGCCCAATATTTGGAAATTCGCTATGTTATGCAGATGCTGCGACAGGGGTATTTTAAATACTTATAAAATTCAGCCGGAAGCTTTTTAATGATAATTTTTACACAAGGAGGGAGAGAATGGTTCAAAGAAGGTTTCCTTATTGTTATTTTATATATTTAAACTCCTTTAATTAAGAAAACTACTTTTAAGGGGTTGTATACAGTTGTGATGTTCGGAAAAATTTTGAAACATTTGTGTATAGACTTTCGAACGTTCAACATAGAATAAGAAAGAAATAAACTTGTAACTTTAAACACGATTATCTCAGAATCGTATTTTTTTTGGAAGTACCTTTGCTGTGGACTCGATTACTAAAAAACTATCAATCTGATCAATATCAAATTTATACCACTTATTTATTATGATAATAAATAGTCGCTGACCGACTATGTACTGAATTTTCATTTTTTTTAAAAGGATTTTTTGAGCAAAAAATTAAAAATTTAACATCTTGAAAAAATAAACTTTTCATTAAAATGGTGGCCATTTTTAAAAAAATCTAAATCTTCCGTTTCAGCCACTAGACGACAATAAAATATATTAACGAAATGTTTTTGAAATTTTGATTTCGAATGAATCGTTCTCGAGTTATCATGTCCACCGCAAGTGATGTCCAAAAAAAGGCGCTCCTTAAATACCGCTGTAGTCAGTGGCGTAGCAAGCGGGTGGCAGAGATGGCCCCCGCCACGGGCGCCGGATCAGGGGGGCGCCGCTGCGATGGTTTCGCCTAATCGTCAAGGTATAGGTATCATTTGATTTTGATACTAAGAACATTGAAAAAATTACTCAAAAACATAGACTGAGATAAAATAATAATTAAGATATATAGCTACATTGGCTGTAGTCTTAAACTAGGCTACAAGTTGAAAGTAAAAAGATTTCTAACATTTTTACAAGTCGGGAAATCAAAAGAACTGAGAATCGTTATCCCGTAATTCCGTGAAGTTCGATGAATCATGTCCAGGAGCCCAGGTGGCTGTAGTTAGTGCAAAAGAGGAGAGGGGACGTATGATATGATTGTGGGTAAGAGGGCGGATTTTATTTAGTTACTAAACCCTCTCCCTCTTTTTATCAAAGACGGGGCGTCACTTTCAATACTAGCCACGGGCGCCAATCACCTCAGCTACGCTACTGGCTGTAGTTCCGCTATTTTCAAATATTTTTCTATGAAAAAAAAAATTTAACAAGTATTTCAAAACGTGTACTAATTAATGTTGTTGACAGTTTTTAAATAAATATTTATTTTACTGTTGAAAAGAAAAGAGAAAATATCGTTATTTCGCCGGCTACAACTGTATACAACTCCTTAAATTGACTTCCCCACTGTATTACTGATTTTTTTCAATGATAAGTACAAATATTTTTGATTAAGTCAATTGCTTAGTCGTGATAAAAATTACAACTCTCAGATTATTCACGCTATACCGTAGACAGGGATGAAGAGGCACGAATTCAAATTTCACACTGTATTTTTTTGTATTTATTTTATGAGTAACGTAAAAGCCCCTATACCGGAAAACGCGATCATATGTCCGAACAGTTTTGACATTTATATATTAATGAAGTTATTTCTGAAAAAAACTTCTGATAACAAAAAAATATTATTAATGGAATGATTATTTTATCATAGAATGATTATTTTATTATATCATTAATAGAACGATTAATGTTTCTTTACTCTTTACTTAATTAAAAAAAAAAAATATATATATATATATATATATATATATATATATATATATATATATATATATATATATATATATATATATATATATTAAACAATTTTTGTTGAATACAGTATTTTGATCCTTTATTTACGTCCGATACTTAAACCATTCTATGTTTCCTACTTTGACGTCTAGATATCACTCTATGTGTCATATTACTCATATTACACGTCTGTTTGTATATCGGTTCCCAACTCCTAGTGTCATTAATATTTCTTTGTTTGCATATAGATGTCAACATTTTGTAAAAGAAAACCATTAATAAATAAAAATTTTTGGGTTGTATTTTTTTAAAAGCATATTCATTGGACTTTCTTTCATGCTTATGAAGAAAAAAAAATGGGTGTTTAAATTATTTGTCAATTTTTATAAGCCAGTTTAATTATACACTTAAAAATAGTGTTCCGGTATAGGGGCTTTTACGTTACCTAATCTTTAATATATTAAAAATTTACGCAAGGATGGTCAGTTTATCACAGTATCTAAAAAATTTTGAAAATATCAGTTGGTTTTTGATAAAATAACAAAAATCATATTTCTTTTCTATGAAAAATTGAAGTCAAAAGAGACGGTAAAAGGGTGAATGGGGACGACTCATAGGGCCGACCAAAAATTAAATTCAAATATAACATAATTTCGAATTTTTTGTATTTACACATTATTTATATTATAATGCCTATGTACCATACAATATCTGGAGTACACATTATCTTTTTTGAAGCAAATCGCCACATTTGTTAACATCACGTTAACACCTTTCATAACCTATAAAGTGTCAGTGGTAATAAATATTTTTTAGTTTGTATACGATTATTGTTGTAATTTGAGACTATTTATTAATAAATATTCTAACAATATTTATAACAACAAATATAACATCAATAAATATAGAAAAAATTTTAATTAAACTTTGTTTAACCGCCATATTGGTCAACACTTTAACGCTTTTTTTGGCTTCATTTTCATATACATTGAATATATACTTATACTCCCTCTATCTCTTCAATACTTAGAGTTATACATCCAAAAAAGAAATAATACTTCATGATTTTCTGCAGAAATAAACGTAAAATCTAAAGTAACGTTTATAAAGCATAAAAATGTTATGCATTATGCTGAATGTGTTTACAAAAATATCGAACGACTTGATAGCCTTGAAAGTGCTCTGTTCTATGTTCCAATACATTCTTTATCCGTCCCTAATCACCCCACATTCATCCCTTTGTACTTGATATAACGTCCCTATTAACCTATATACTGTCCCTATTTACACTTTTTCCGTCCCTATTAACCTCCAAATTAGCCCAAATGTCAAGTCCTCATTATCTTCTTTTAAAAAATTAAAAACAACTAAAAGTTTGCAGTCTTCGTTTTCTAAATATGTTTCAAAATAACTAAAGTTTCGATTAAACAACAATTTATTCATAAGAGCATCAAAATAAATAGTTTTTAGATAAAGTTTTAAGAAACAAAAAATAGTAGTGTTTGTCAATATAAACTGATTTTTTAATATTTTTTATCCAATCCCGATTCATCCTTGTCTACGGTATATAAAAAAATAACTGATTGTGAGTTTGAAAGCCGCATGTTAGAATAATCTAAAATGTTATATAATTTTGTAATATGATACTAATAGTTGTTTTATAATTTTGTTTGTTTTATGTAGTGTCAAAAATCACTTTATAAATTAATTGGAATATATTTTTATTGTTATAGTGTATACTTATACAAACCAATTGGTAAAATAGTTGGCATCGATTACATATTTTTAATTATCAATTATTTTAATGATTAAAAGACGACTTATCTCGATCAATACTTTCGCAGCTAAAAATTATTGATACGTATTGTATCGTCCAAGAGCACTGCCAAATACGATCAAATTCAAGTCATTAAAGGGGTTAATAAAAAATTACTTACTATGTTATAAAAATTAAAGATTTTTTCAAATCTTTTAAGGTCTTCAAAATTTTATAATTTGGATTACTTTTAATACATATTCCAATAAATTTAATAATATAGAGATATGTGCATTATTTTGTTTTTAATTACTGCCTTCAATAAAATACTCAATTATAATTAACAAATTTGTAGTCTTATTTTTAGTTACAGCAAATTATTAAATCAGACAAAGTGGGGTATAACGAATCTTGTGCGTCTATAATAAAGTTTCATGACTGAACCCAAATCACAGAGGGAGAGATCTTTTACTTTTTGCAAAATGAAAAAAGGTCCTCTGAAAATCAATATATGTGTAGTATACCAATGTATTATTTTTATATGTGTACCAGGTGTTACAAATTGCGAAGTGTCTTCGCAATCTTTGTTAAGTATATAATTATGTAAAACAAGCCCTAAGCGTGTGTGTAAAAAATTGTGGATAGCAGTGTGCCAGTGAGTGGTTCGATACCGCTTAAGTGTGTCAGTCACACAACAACTATAGCCGTGTTCAGATCGATTGTTATCAACCAGTTTCAACAATAAGCGAATACATATATAGTAATATGCAGGTACCGAAACACTAGCATGTACACGATCTACATATGGAGTGTAGTCCCCCCTTTCAACAAACAGAGTGTGGCGTTGATACAAACACACGCGTACATCACGCATACATTGATACGAGATTTATGTTGTAACATGTTGTGCGTTTGCAGTGGTGGGAAATTAGGTCATTTGTGACGTAAGCTGTTGTCCACATTGAGAAAGCTAGTATAGAGATACGAAGTTTGTTTCTGAATATTCTGTGATGTACAATAATGATAAACATAATAAGTTGAAAAAAATTTAACAAATACAAAAAAACACAGGGGGGCCCCATCACAGAAGTCTAATTTTTCAAAGCAGTACTTTTTGGAGGTTTTAATCCCTCGAGTTTCGAATTAATTTAACCTATACACAAAATTTCAGCCCTCTACGTTAATTCTGGGGGGCTGTGGGCGTGTTAGATCCAGCCAAAACACTTTTTCCTCCCTCTACTCCCTTCAAGTCACCCTAGGAAGCTGAATTTTGGATATGTTGTAGATAATTGACTGAAACATCATTTCCAACCAGTTTGGAAAAGTTTTATTGTTTTGTTGCCCCCCACCACCCCCTTAAAGGTTGGGTCGGATCCAAAATTTGACGCCACTTTGATAGTAATGTTGTGCATCGGATTGAGCCTCACTTACCAAATTTCAGCTCCCCCATCCCTAAGGGGGCCCTACACATATCCAAAGGTAGCGGAAATATATATTATATATATACTTATACAGTCGACAGTCCTCAGCAGTTAATACGAGAACCTAAACCGGTTTTGTAGTAAGAACAGTAATTGAAAATTGTTTTTTATCTTGAAAACGGACACATGAACGACAAAATACTAAGAGGTCATTTTTGTCAACAATTTATAGAACATTTAAAAAACATTTCAAATTGGAAAAAATCATTGGCGTCCCTTTTTTTTTCTTCAAAAATATATCATCATATGACCGTACGGACGCCACTGGTTTGAATGGAAATATTCTGTCTACTTCAGAATATGAGTATTTATCCTGTCGTAGCGTATTCCAAATTTTATGTGAATATCTCAAAACGTTTTTGAAATATTTAAGAAAATATTTAAAAAAGACGAGAAACTGAACGTATCTTGGAAACTAAGCGTTTTCGGACATGGGTTGATATGAACTTTTTTACATAAAAAAACCTCAGCAATCACCCATTAAAATATTTCGCACTTATTCACTAACACCATGTATATGATATGTAGGTATAGTAGGTGTAGCTATTATTACAATTATTAATATTTTTATAATAACTGCACAATTATAAATAATTATAGTTTTAAGTTCAATTACAATGTTTTTTTAATAAAGTAATAAATAAACTATGAAGTATCATTTAATCAACGGCAGGAGCTCCGACTGAACTGAATTTTTTTTTTTACATAATCTTTTTGGCTTAAGAAGTTACCCCTGCCCTCTAAATGGATTTTTGACGACGCGGACTGATTTTTAAAAGATAGTTTCCATTACCATGGCAACAAAAATTAAAAATAGATTCTTGTAGAATTGGGTGAGTAGAATAAAAAGGGAAGAATAAAGTTTTTCGATATTTTGCTTAGTTTTCGAGATATTAGGTGTCAAATTTCTAAAACTTACTATACTGAATAAATAATGAATTATACACATAATATGTATTGTATAATGTGTGTACCCATATAGTATAAATTTCTATGTGTATATATTAGCTCATTTTTAAGTATAATATTTTTAATGGTATATTAAGGCTTTTATTGACAGAAGTAAGTAGAAAATTGACGGAACGGCTTCACTGAAATTTCATTTTCAGGCAAAGGGTAATTAAATAATTTTGAAGCGATTACACGTCAAGAGCAGGGCTGGGAACTATTTAAAATGATTTCATTTTAAATATGTATTTAAAATACAAAATGGCATTTTGCATTTTCTATTTTAAATAACTTCGGTCAAACCATTTTCCATTTTGTATTTAAAATGGAAATTTGAATCCATTTTACATTTAAAATGAAAATGCATGTATACTCAAATTTATGTGTATACAACTCAAATTTTTTATAACTCGAGTTGTAATGTCATTTGAGTTAAATTTATTACTAAAGTTGCAGTTCTCTTAAGTCAAACTTTTCTGACGCAAGTTGTGTACTACTATTTTTAAGATACGTCGATAAGAAATATTTTTGTATTTCAAGTTAATGACTTTCATAATTTTATTTAGAAGTTGCAGTCGTAGCGTAGTCAAAGTTTGAATATGTCAAGGCTGAATTAAATTTGACAATATTTTTAAGTAACAATATTTGAAGAGTTAAGTTTCGTTTTCATATCATGAAAACTTTACAAAATTTTCTTAAAAAACTGACTTTATTTAATTTCAGTACGTTTGATATTTTCGTAATTTTTTTTTTATAATTAATTAAAATAATAATAAAAAATTTATAGAGTAAATTTAAAGTAAAAAAACAAAAAGCATTTTGCATTTTATAATCCATTTTAAATAACTACTTTCCATTTTCAATTTTAAATATGTTCAGCAAAACCATTTTTCATTTTGTATTTTAAATGTATTTTTGGAAACCATTTTCTATTTTAAATGGTTTCTATGAACCATTTTTCCTAGCCCTGGCTAAGAGGCCCATTTGTAAATAATTACCTTTTTGTCAAAGAATGAGATTTCAGTGATGCTGTTACGTTCATTTTTCACTTATTTCTATGAATAAAAACCGAAATATACCTACCATAAAAATTTTATTTAAAAATGAGCTTATATTCATAAAAATTGATACTATGAATGTACGTATATAATACATCGCTAATATAGTAAATATCGCTCATCGCTAATATAGTAAATTTTAGAAATCTGACACATACTATCTTGACAACTAATTGTAAGCAGGATAGCAGAAAAAAGTTTATTCTTTCTTTTTTGCTTCAGTTAAAAAGATAATGTAAAAAAAATTCAACTCAATCGGAGGTATGCGGTTTTTGGAACTCCAGCCAAATTCGAAGTTATTAGTTCAAGTGGCAGTTCGATTTGATCATGCATATTCGATAAATTCATTATTATCCGAACCATTCATCATTTTGCAAAAGGAAGTTACTTTACTGTCACCAGTGGAAATGTCCATTCAAATACAATACTATAGGGGTGTCAGGTTTAGTTGAGGGTGGTTTTGGTGTTGCTACTTGTATACATAATTATGTATAAGTAGCCAGTTGCATATACATACTGCATGATTAAATAGCTAATTTAGTATACAAATCATATGTATAAATAGCCAATTGCGTGTACATATTGTATGTATAAATAGCCAATTGCGTATACATACTGTATGTATAATTAGCCAATTCTGTACACATACGACACATACTGTATGTATAAATAGCCAATTGCATATACCTCCTTTTCTTTCACTTTTCTCCTTTTTGATTTAAATAAAATTAAATATATAAATTTTAAATCAAAAGAATACAATTTTTAATCTATCTCTAATTTCATTAAATGTTTATATACCCTATTTCAAATACAACTGATCATAAGTCAAAGTTAAAAAATTAAATAATTTTTATTTTCAAAACAAATCAATCTTCTATTCGTTTCTAAAAACAAACTACAATTTTAAAATTTCGTAAGTGCAGTAATGAAAGAGATAAAGCCAGGAAAACGGAAATTATTTAAATTCATAAGTGATGAAGCATGGTTAAATTTAAGTGAAATTGACCATATATATTTACCAACGATGAAAACAAAATACAAACTACTTTGTTTACTTAGACGTTACTACGCAACATATATGAAATTAAAACTTATAGATCGCATACCTATTGAATAATGGTTAGTACGGTGATTTCATTGGTCGAAAGGTATTGAGTAATAATCATTCCGCCACACCTTTGAATAATGCCTAACTTTGTCAACAATTTACGGATATTTAATGAGTGCGTTCTTCAACAGGAGTAAAAAAAATATATTAAAATCAGTTTTTATTATTTATAAAATATTTAAATTTGGATTTTTTTTGGAAAGAAAAAATATCTTCATAAAGGCTATCCAGTTCACTATCTAAGGTCCTTTTTTAATATTTGTGGGCCAGGTGTTTTATGGTACCTTAAAATCCTTTATCTATTGTTTAAAATTAACTTTTAGTATTGCCTTTCATTCTATTATTAAGCAGATAAGTCATTTTTAAAGTAATTGATGAGTTACACGTGTTTTATGGGGGTGCCTAATACTTTTGGCCAAAGCTGTATATGGATATACATTATACAATACGTGACAATACATAGTATGTATAAGATGTATAATACATTATTTATCTATTCAAAATAGTAAGTTTCAGAAATTTAACACTTCATATCTCGAAAACGAAGCAAGATATTAAAAAACTTTATTCTTCCTCTTTTGCTCTACTCACCAAGTTCTATAAGTATCTGAAGCAAGATATCAAAAAACTTTATTCTTCCTTTTTTGTTCTACTCACCAAGTTCTATAAGTATCTATTTTTAATTTTTGTTATACCTTTTCCAACAATTTTTGGGATGACTTTTCGAGAGGGTGTTATTAGTGACCATAAACTTTCAAGATGTTAAATTATTTTATTGCTTACAACAAATATCACCCTATGTTCACTCCAATTGTATTTAAATTTGTTACCTGTTTTACAAGCGACGGTTTCTTTTTTCATTCATATAGATAAGTAGGTAACATGCTGCGAACAATACTGCTGATTATTGCCGTACTTGAAAAGTCATCTCATTTAAATATTGAAAAACTATACCATGGTAACGGGAACCATCTTTTAGCAACCCCTAGATTTAAATAAGCCAAAGAGTGTGTATACCAAATTTGAGCTCGATCGGAGGTATGCGGTTTTCGGAACTCCAGCCAAAATCAAATTGAGGCGCTGTTTAATATTTGATGACGATTGGAAAAACTACTGTTAAGCTAAAACTGACAGAAACAATAAATAATTATGAAAAAATAATGATGAAAAGAAAATCTGTTAATTTGTACATATTTTGCAAACTAAACAGGACAAATGTTGTGAATTGTGTAATAGACAAACTTACCATGGTATATTTAGCAGAAAAAATCGCAATATCAAAATCAGGGGTGACCAACCCGCGGCCCGCATGTGGCCCGCCTTGAATTTTTTTTGGCCCGCGAGATTCATCACATTTATCCAAAATATGTTTATTTTCTATTGACCAAGGTAGTAATATAAAAAAAAAAAAAATGCATAATATATGGAAACACCTAATTTTATATGCGGCCCGCGGAGTTATGATGTGCTTCCAAACTGGCCCGCAAGATCATTTAGGTTGGCCACCTCTGATCAAAATCGTCCGGATAAAACATAGATTCCCAACCTTTTTTGGACCACCGCTCCCTTTAGTATAGAACAGAAATTTCAACGCCCCCCAGCAGCGCCGCGGGCTTTTTTTACTCGTCAATTGTACAAATGCCGCCCTTTTTTCTATTTTTCACAACTGGCGACCTTTTTTTTTGCTCGTCGGCTGTAAAATGCCGTCCTCTCTTTCTATTTTTCACAACCGGCGACTTCTTACTTATTTGACTACCCCTCTTGACAATTTTATCCGCTACCGTCCCCCTGGAAGGCTCCAGCGCACTGGAGGGGTGATATCGCCCCCGTTGGGAATCTATGGTATAAAATTTTCTTTAGGAATAATAAAACGATTTGAGAATAATAGAATAGCAGAACAGTTAGCACATATTGACTGACTGAACTACCAACATTGCGTTTCATTTGTAATATTATGGTATGTACTCACAACATATTAATAAACCAAAATTTTTCAAAAATGACAAGACTTAACGTTTTGAAATCTACATTGATACTTGATTCAACTATATAGTAAACTGACATACAAAAAGAATTCAGCACATTAATACTCATTAATTCTATCCAAAAAAATCTTTCTATGATCGTGAAAAAACAATTGCCGTTCGAGTGTCGGTTTGATCTCAAATGTTCTGCGCGTATCCCACTCTTTACAATTTTTTTTTAATCGTCGCTATATTGCCGGACGAATTAATTTGTCTTAATTATTTAAGGAGTTAAAAAATAAAATTTGTAATTTAAGAACGAAATAATTTTTGTTTATTTATAAATCTTACAAATGTGTTATGCGTACAAATATGAAAAAAGAATTATATAATTAATTTAACAATTTTCAATAAATACGAAAAAAAGACCATTAATTTATTTGATTCTAGTGAAGATTAGACCAAACTTTTTCGATTTTAATTTAATAAAAAATTACTTTGAGTCAGTCGAAAGAAGAGCCAATAATCCAGCTGTTGAACCAACAGATAAAACATAATTTCTATATATTTAGTTAAGGAAAAGGCATTAATGTATTAATAAAAATTATTTTAAAACTTTATACTATTGTCAAAGTATATCTAATATTGTTGAATGTTTGCCTTCATGTGGATTTGGAATTATTTTCCTAAGTTGAGTAGTTACCAAGAAAAAAAAATCGTAATTTTTTAAATTTTTTTTAGTTATCTCCATAACTACTCAGTTTTGGCCGCCAAAATTTTAGATATCAATTACTTACAGCAGTTACAGCCTTACCATACCGCTAATATAGTTATTAAAATAATTCGCTTCCGGGGCCGATTCACCTATACTTATCTGGCTATACCCTTTATTCGAAAAAATACGTGTAATAATAAGTGAAAAATTTATTATTTTACTTTTCAAATTTCTAATATTATGATTACATCTAAAATGGTAATAATGGAGTTGCAAAAAAAAAAAAAAAAAATAATTAAAAGCAGCTTTCTTGAAAATCAATGTCATGACATCGATATATCAGTTTTAAGATAATTTAACTCCTTAAAACTGCTGTCAACCTGCAAATATAACGGAAAAATTCCAAAATAAAACACTAGTCATCCTTCGGATAGTAGTATGTTCAGCAATAAAAATCAACTTTGGTGTTCCAATTAATAAATTAAAACATTTGCGATTACTTTACGTGAATTCGATAAATAATATAATACGTAAAAGGGTAATAAAAAATAAAAGGATACACTGCTGGCGTAAAAGAACGTAGCAAATAGAAACTGGCAAAAATAACAATGGCTAAGAATAGCGCATTGTTATAAAAAATTGCAAATGTTGTAGCTTCATAATCAGCAACTTCATTTTTTTTCCATAAAATACGTTCATCTTTTTCTTTCTTGCTCATTTTTTTATCTTCAGCTAATTTTCTTGTCATATCACGTGTAACAGCTTCCTCCCGTTTAATAGCTATTTTATGCTTTAACACAAACTTGGTGTTTCGATATGCCATTGCTAATAAATAAGTTGATCCAGCAGTTATAAGTATGAAGGATATTAATGATGAATACAAGTCAATCATATGTATTCTCCAAAATAGCCCTGAATAAGATTTCAAATTTTTATTATAATCAAAATATGTAAAATGATTGAAAGATGTATCCCCGGTATGTTAAAAATTCTAGGTCAATGATCCTTTACAATTAAACTCCTCCGTTAATTTTACTTTTAGTTATTATGATCTTTAGTCTAATATAGTTCAAGAAAACGTAATCTTTAAAAAACTGTCATTTACTCTATATGGGGATACACCGAATAAAAAATATTTATACATACAAATTGGAATTGCGGATACAATAAAAGCATTGCCGTAAAAAAGTGCTGAAGATTTTGTGGAAACATTTCTGCTAAAATCTTGAAGTAATAATTCCTCTTCTTTTGTGAAGGCTTTAGCTGAACCCTTCCCTGATTTTGTTGCTTTCATTTTAATTTAATTTACCAAACACACTTTTAAATTAATGATATGATTTATTTTAGCATGTAACTGTTGTAATCATACACACGATACACTACTACTTGCAATAATAATGTACAACACATGCATATGTGTAATGTATTATACAGACATGTTAACTACAAAATCAAAATACTGATGACGTTGATGACGAGTGAACAACGTGTTCAATTTGTGATGTTGCGTGTATAGGGGGGTCTAGTGTTCTGTGTGTGCTACCTATGGTACCTAATGAGAGTGTTCCATTTAGAAAACACAGACGTCACCAGGTATACCTCACTCAATGATTTTAAAAAGTACGTATACGTTAACACTATAAGCTTGTTGAAGTTTTCGGGGTACGTATTTTTTAGTATTTAACTCAATGGCTGCCAAATAATTTTTGTTTGTAAAAGACAGGTTTAAAAACATTGATAAAGAGAGAAAATTGTTTACATATTATCTGCGTACTTCTGGAAATATTTTATTTTAATTCTAAGATTTTTGTTTGCTTCATAAAATATAAACATTGTTATGTATGTTTTGTAAAGTCGGTATTAAACTAATATTTGGAACATGTAATAATTTTTTTAAAATTATTTCAGATGTCATTATGATATTCATTTTAAGTAAAATACATTCAAGGGGTTGTCTATGTCTCTGTTCCACTTGTAATGAGTTTGTGACGTAAAATCTCCCCACTCTGGCGTGTAGATACACACTGTTTGCAGTGGTATTGGTTTAATGGTTGCGTCTGTGTGCGTATTCACACATACTACTACAACGACTACAACACACGTATTATGGGACAGACCAAGCTGTCCAATTTAAGTAACAATGTCTAAGCATTGTCTAACAATGTACTGTGTGTTCGGCGACGGACACTGACTGACTACATGCCTTAAGCTGTGACTGGCCTACAAATGACTCCAAGCGAATTACACTTTTTTGATATTAGTTGGCTTCTAGTGTTCTATGAATACATTCTACAAAAACTTAAGTAAAGAGAATGAAGAAACCATTATCTACCATTCTTATAATTTGACATTCCCACTTTGTGTGTATCGCACAATATCTTACGTATTTTTAATTTTATAAATTATAATAATATAATACTGACTTTATAAGAAGCGTACGTGCATGAATGCCGATCAACCCTACTGCAATGTGGCCAGTGTGTTTTTATAGTTGACATAATTTATTGATTTTTTATAATATGTAATTAATAACTAATACATACATATTTAGTCAAACCTTCGAAAATTTTTTTGCTAACAATAATAAACAATTTTTTTCATGTTCTTATAGTACACTGTAAATTCAATTATGTTAAAACATTCAATAAAAATTATTAGAAGCAAATTTTATATATTTCTGTAAATATTTATATATAAAATTATCCACAGTATTATTTTTTTATTATTATTTCATTTTAAAGCAAGTTGGACAACTAGAAAAGTATCAATTTAACTTTAACATTTTTTGGGAAAAATTTTTATTAGAAAATAACCCAGTGTGGATTTTTAGTGTCCTTGTAATTTATTTTTATGACCTTAAAAATATAGTCTTGTCTTTTGTTGCAAGTTATATTCCCCTCTTTGTTTCCTTTGGCATGTTAACATGCCAATGGCACTGAATCGGTTAAATACTAGCTGCCAAGGAGAGGAACGGGGTAGCATTAAAAATGCAACCTGAAATAGATATTGGAATTTTTCCAGTAAGCCAAACGGACAATTTAACGCACCAAATTCAAATTATATAATTATATTCTTTTTTTAAATCTGTAAATTTAATATTTTTATACACCTATAAATAAAATACAACATATAAAAAGAAAGTTATTTTTATTTCTCTCAAATTTTCTTATAACCAGTTAAAAAGTTACATCAATTTTAGTAAAAATTATTAAAATAATTACATTTAAATTTAAAAAAAAATCGATTATAAAAGTATTGGTCTAAAAATCTTTTACTATACATAATTTTCAATACACAGTTAAATATTAAACAAAATTTTGGACAGAAAAATTTAACAAAAACGTTATATTATTCTGTTAAAGAAACAACATCCCGTATTTTTAAAAATAAATTTAATACGCATTTTAAATTTAAACTGACTGCCGCAGTTAAAGAGATTCAGAAACTATTAAATCTCAAATTTATCAATGAAATTATTGTCGCAAATTAAAGCTGATTAATTATGAAATTTTTGTTTTGCAAACTTATTTGCTTTCCTTTATATTTTGTCAATTTTTTTTTTAAATTTTGTGTTTTTAACACATTCATTACCAAGCTAAAAATACAGACCTTGTGAGATAACCAAATATTTTATGTTAAATAAGTAGGTGCTTATATTTGTCCCGCGATATCGTGTTATTGGCCATATACAGGGTGTAAAACAAATAACTTTCGTCCTTTTGTGCGGTGACCGCAGGAATTTTTTCGGAATTAACAGTCGCGTCACCCCTCACAAGGATAAGAGTTATTTCCCTTACACCCTGTATATATGTATATATATATATATATATATATATATATCACACATACATATATACATATACATATATATCATGGGGAGTTCACTAAAATTAGTACGTACGTATGCGTATTAAATTTTGTCCTTTTCCCCTTGGCAGCTAAATCCCGCAACGCTAGGGCCCGAATTACATTAACGCTTCGCTCTCGGTACGATATCGCTACGCTCCCGATTCGATAAAATATTCTTACACAATAAACAATGAGTGTATTCACATCATTGCTCTGATATCGGTCCAATATCAGTCTCGGTTCGCTCTCGCTCCAATACCACTCCAATATCAATACCACTCAGGTAATATTTTATCGGAGCGATATCAGACTTGTTATGGTTTGTACCTATAGTGTAAACACTTTTTTGATTCCACTCCACTCCGCTTGCATTCTGCTGTTATGAAAAGATATTTGTATCGAACTGAGACCGAACTGGTAGCGCACCCAGAGTGGCATTATAATGTTAATAGAAAACGAATAGGTACCAGCATGATATCAGCACTGTACTGTGAACACAACAAGATTGTATATTTATATCGAATCGAGAGCGGAGTGATATCGTACCGAGAGCAGAGCGTTAATGTAAATCGGGCCTTAATGTAATTTTAGCGCTATCTATTCGGAAATTAACTTAAACATTATGCGCGCTTGGGCTCCATGCTGCTGGCACACCATCTAAAAAGTTAAACATTGAAAAAATTTTGTCTAATAGGTCACAAATTGGTCATAATTGGTCACTTAGTCCTACTAATTGGTCAGCAGTAGAAAATTTTTAAATAAATTTTAAAAAATTTGCAAAAATTTCAAGGTCACTCAAAAATTTTGGCACACCATCTAAAGAAAAAAACAAAAATAATAAGAGCAGTCGATAGGATTTTAAACCTTGATAATTGGTCAGTTAAAATAAAAAATTGGTCAGGTCCCCAGAATTTAAAAAAAATTAACAAAGGCCTTTTCATACTGTCACGCATGCGCGAAATCTCGACTGGTAAATCTAGCTGTCAGTAAATCTAATCGATACGTTGAATTTTTCAACAGGGTAAAGCGACCAGTATTCGATTAGCCTATATTAGCATTGTTTTTATATATTAAGGTATTTTGAAAATAATCAACAAACATTAATTATATTTATTGTTTTGATTTCAACTTTATTTTCTGGCATTTTAGTAATTAATTTATAAGTTCATTTAGCTATCAATTTGATTATAAACATTTTTAAATACTATAAGATCTTTAATTGGAATATTGAAATTTTTGTCCAGGCAAATTTGCCCTATTATATTTCTTCGAAAATAAACGTTATTTCCTTATGACCCATTGTTAGGGCTCCGCGGTCTTAGCACCCCAAATGTGCGATTTCGAGGGACCAATTAAATCGTTCAGAAGGTCTGAAATTGGTCATAAAAGGTCAACTGATTTGATTAATTGAAGAGCGATAGAAAATTTTTTACTAAGGTTTAAAGTTCTTTCAAGGTCATTCAAAAAATTTTAGCACCTCATATGTGAAATTTCGAATGACAATTAGATCATTTAAAAGGTCAGAAAATAGTCATAAAAGGTCAATTGATTTGAATAATTGGTCACTGATAGAAAATTTTTTTATTAAGGATTCCAATTTTTCCGAATCATTTAAAAATATTGGCTTGTCGAATACTGGTGGCTTTGCCGTATTGAAAAATTCAACGTATCAACTAGATTTACTGACAGCTAGATTTACCAGTAAGATTTCGCGCATGCGTCACAGTATGAAAATGCCTTTTTTAATTTTTTTAAAATTCTGGGGACCTGACCAATTTTTTATTTTAACTGACCAATTATCAGGGTTTAAAATCCTATCGATTGCTCTTATTATTTTTATTTTTTTCTTTAGATGTTGTGCCAAAATTTTTGAGTTACCTTGAAATTTTTACAAATTTTTTAAAATTTATTTAAAAATTTCCTATTGCTGACCAATTAGTGGGACTAAGTGACCAATTATGACCAATTTGTGACCTATTAGACAAAATTTTTTCAATGTTCATCTTTTTAGATGGTGTGCCAGCATCGCGAAGCCGCGCGCTTGCACTTTTTAAAAAAAAAAAAACAAATACGGTATGTACAAGGTTTATTATATGTTTGGGAGGTTTGCTCATTGTAGGTTTTATCATGGACTGCAGTATAACCAGGCCCGGATTATTTTTGTTTTTATTATGTCTTAATAATTTTAAAGTGAATAAAAATATTTAAATTACCATAATGATAATATTAAATACCCGAGTCAAGTTTTCAAAAAAGAGAATAAAAAATGATTAATATGATTTTTTCAATTAAATATGAATAAAATATATGAAATATATTTATTACAGTTTGTCATAAAAATAGAGAAATATTCAATTATGTTACACGTGTCTGTATTCATTCTTTGTATGTCATAGAATTCGGAAATTATGAAGCATTAAGGAAATACTCTGCCTTAATTTGTTAATTACAGGATAATTTGGATTTCTCTATGTTTTTAACTCAACTGATCAGGAATAATAAGTCTTACAAATATAATTTCTAAAAACGTTTGTTTTGTAAAATTAAATAATTTTTCATAAAATTTAAAAATAAAACGTATTATTAAATAAATTTATATTCAAAAGAAATTTTAAACTTGACAACGGCTTTTTTAAATAAAATTAATCAAGGACGTACATTTGGTATCGTGTATTTCTCAAAGCATTGGAAAATAGACTGTGTTTTGAATTTTTTTCTTTATCAAAATTACATTTATTTTATACATAATACATATTTTCTTAAGAAAAGGAAAGAAAATTATGTTTTTTCGTTGATAGCAATGGTCGATGCAAAAACTTAAAGTGAACCGGATATACCAGGCATGACTATAAAAAATATAAGAACAATTTTAAATGCCGGCCCTGAAGTAACAATTTTCAAGAAGGTATTAATAAAATTAGTTAAAATAACTAAATAACTTATCTTTGGTAAAACATAACTAACAAAATGTGAAAAATTAATAAAAATAATTATATTAAACTGAATATTATATTATAATAACTAATAATTATTCAGAAATAATACTTTAAAATTAAAAAATGACAGTTAATATACAAATATTGTTGATGATCAATTGACGCTATAAAAACAGCTGATTGCAGTCCAAAAGCCTGCAAAAGCCAATACATGTATAGTATACGGATTGCATCTACCTCATAACATATATATAAACCTTGCTCTGTACTAGCTTTTTCAATGTGGACAGTAGCTTACGTCACAAATGACGTAACTTCTGTCCCCTCCAAACGCACAACATGTTATACGTTGTTCACACCTAAGTAAGTAGATTAGTAGATTAGTAGTTAGTAGAACAACTTAGTAACTTAGTAAAACAACTTAGTAGTAAGTGGAACAGGAAAAAAATATAATAGGTATTCGTTGGTAGTAAAAATAATATATTGCCTCCAATAAACGTTTGTGTATTTGTATTGAATATGCTATAGTGCATACATAATTATATGTATATTCTTAGGTAAAAAATAAGCAAGTCAAGTGCAAGTTGTACTTACACAAACAGTATTCCGTACAATCACTTGTTCCATACAAATTGTACAATAGAGTAATTGTAAATATTATTGTGATATTTAAATATAGAAAAGCCTTTTTAGTCGAATTTTCTCCGAAAAATTAGACTTATACAGTCTATACGATAAGAGCTGCGAGAGGCGAGACCAGGGGCGCTATCCGTTTTCGGACCCGTAGAACACGATTATGTAAAAAAAAAGATGTCTGATATATATATATATATATATATATATATATATATATATATATATATATATATATATATATATATATATATATATATTTTCCCGCCACCTTTTAATTTGTGTAGGGCCCCCCTATGGAAGTTAAGAGATGAAATTTGGTAAATGGGGCTCATTTTCGAGGCACCTCATACTATCAAAGTGGGGTCAAATTTTGGGCAAATTTTTTTTCTGACCCGACCTTTAAGGGGGTGGTGGGGGGCGGAAAAGCAATAAAACTTTTTCAAACCGGTGTTAAATAATGTTTCGGTCAATTATCTACAACATATCCAAAATTCAGCTTCCTAGGATGATATGGTGGGAGTAAAGGGGGGAAAAACGATTTTCGCTGGATCTAACAGGCCCCCAGCCCCCCAGAATTAACGTAGAGGGTTGAAATTTGGTGTGTTGATAAAGTTCGTACCTAGGTTGTGCTTTTTGGAGGTTTTAATATTTTACCCCCACCCCCCTCATTTTTAAGCTACAATTTCATGCATTTTCGACGTTTTCGAAGTTTGTACCACTCGCACAGGTCACCCGAATAAACCTAGAGGGCTGAAATTTTGTATTCGGATTGAGTTAGTATCAAGGGGGTGCCTTTTGGGGGTCTCGACTTTTAACCCCTACCCCCACCATTTTTATACCCAAAAGAACATGATTTTTCTTGTTTTTTAAGTTTCGTTCGGGTCAAAATCTCCCCAAATAAACCTAGAGGGCTGAAATTTGGTGTACAGGTTAAGCTAATAGCCAGACACTGTTTTTTGGAGGTTTCAACTTTTAACCCTTACCCCCACGATTTTTACGCCAATATTTCCTTAATTTTTTTGCTTGTTTTCTAACACGTCTAGAGACTCCATTAGGAAACCTAGAGGGCTGAAATTTTGTACGTGTATTCAGTTAGTATCCAGCTAGTACCTTGTAGGGAGTCCGCATCACTTTTCCCCCCACTTCTCCCATTTTTACATCGGAATTGAATGCTATTGTTAAATGTGTTTTAAAAGCATTATGTTTATTCTAAATACAAGTAGGCGAATAGTAATTTTAAAAAATTTAAAAAAAAGTGAACTTACTTTTATGACAAATGAAATACATACATATTAAGTAATTTAAAAATGTTATTAAAGTCACTGTTTATTTATAAATTAGGAATTTTGGATTTTTAGTATTTATAAAATAGAAATTTTGGATTTTTTTGGAAAGAAAAAATATCTTTATAAAGGCCTTCCAGTTTACTATTGAAGGTCCTTTTAGCGAATTTCGAAAACTCGAAATTCAGCTATTACAATAGGTGTCATGACGCAATCTGAGTCCGGGACTATGGCAGAAATCTGTTTTGAGGTCCCTAGAATACGAAAATGATATTCACTAAAATTTATATATATATATATATATATATATATATATATATATATATATATATATTTATGTGTTCCCACGATAACTCTCGAACGAAACGTCTAACGCTTATGAAATTTTGTGTGCGGACTGGATTCTGAATTGGCTTGGCTAAGTTCG
Source organism: Brachynemurus nebulosus (assembly GCA_035578155.1). Classification (NCBI taxonomy): domain Eukaryota; kingdom Metazoa; phylum Arthropoda; class Insecta; order Neuroptera; family Myrmeleontidae; genus Brachynemurus; species Brachynemurus nebulosus. The sequence goes on along the minus strand of JAPWDM010000001.1, from coordinate 118,976,858 downwards.
TTAGCCAGACACGTCGGATGCCCAGAAGTAGGTTTTCTGGCCATTTTTTATCATTCGATCCTATCATAAGGCAGTTCAATTTTTACATCGTTGAAAAGGAAAAAAAAAATTATGAAGAAAATATTCTTATAATTTTCTTTCTATTTTAAGTATTTTTCGAGAAAATGTAAATTTTCGCTTTTATTCTTTCTTTGTTAGTCTAATAAGTAATTTATATTTATATCTCAGTTCTTTATTAAGTATAAATACCCCTGTCGCAGCATCTGCATAACATAGCGAATTTCCAAATCTTGGGCACTGGCGGATCTCATCTAAGACCTGTACCTATTTAAAATAGTTTAGCTTTCTAAGAGTAAAAGAATTTTTAAAATCAGCTGGGTAATTAGTTTTGGTATTTTTGGGGACCCAAGAACCCGAACGAATTTTGTGCAGCATAGTTGTATCCATCTAAAATAATTTAATTCTCTAGCAGTGAGAAATTTTTTAGCATCGGTTCGATAGCTTATTACTAGCGTTTTCGGATCTGCAAGATCCCGGTGGACCTCATTAAAAAATCAGCTCGACCGTATATTCTAGGCGGACTTTATGTAATATATATATATATATATATATATATATATATATATATATATATATATATATATATATATTTATATATATATATATATATATATATATATATATTCAAAACCCGTTGTGTAGCATTCTACGCCGCATTTGCATCCGCAGGACAGTTGTGGATCTCAGATACCACAACCTGTACCTATCTAAAATAGTTTACCTTGGTAATAGTAAAAAGGTTTCAAAATCGGTCAGTTATTTTATTTTTGACACTTTTAGGTCCTACTGACACTTCAGACCTTACATAACGTAATCTATATGTATCTAAAATAGCTTAGCTCCCCAACAGTGAAAAAATTTTGAAAATCGGTCGGCTAGTTTATTTTTGACGCTTTTGGATCCGATGGACCCTGGCAGACTTTACATAACGTAATCTATATTTATCTAAAATAGTTTAGCTCTGTAAGAGTGAAAAAATTTTCAAAATCGGTCGGTTAGTTTATTTTTACCACTTTTGGGTCCCATGGACCCTGGCGGACCCTAAATAACGTAATGTATGTCTATCTAAAATAGTTAGTTCCCCAACAGTGAAAAAATTTTCAAAATCGGTCGGTTAGTTTATTTTTGACACTTTTGGACCCATGGACCCTGGCAGACCTTACATAACGTAATCTATATTTATCTAAAATAGTTTAGCTCTGTAACAGTGAAAAAATTTTCAAAATCGGTCGGTTAGTTTATTTTTGACACTTTTGGATCCCATGGACCCTGGCAGACCTTACATAACGTAATCTATATTAGCTAAAATAGTTTAGCTCTGTGACAGTGAAAAAATTTTCAAAATCGGTCAGTTAGTTTATTTTTGACACTTTTGGGTTCTATGGACCTTGGTGGACCTTACATAACGTAATTTATATTTATCTAAAATAGTTTAGCTCTGTAACAGTGAAAAAATTTTCAAAATCGGTCAGTTAGTTTATTTTTGACACTTCTGGATCCTATGGACCCTGGCAGACCTTACATAACGGAATCTATATTTATCTAAAACAGTTTAGCTCTGTAACAGTGAAAAAATTTTCAAAATCGATCAGGCAGTTTATTTTTGACACTTTTGGGTCCTATGGACCGAGGCGGACCTTACATAACGTAATCGATATTTATCTAAAATAGTTTAGCTCTGTAACAGTGAAAAAATTTTCAAAATCGGTCAGTTAGTTTATTTTTGACACTTTTGGGTCCTGTGGACCCTGGCGGACCTTACATAATGTATTCTAAATCTATCTAAAATAGTTTAGCTCTGTAACAGTGAAGAAATTTTTAAAATTGGTCGTTTAGTTTATTTTTTACAATTATGGGATCAGTAAATCCTGGCGAAACTCATACAAGTCTAGTACTCTAACAGTAAGAAAAGGGTTCTAAGGATCTCATATAACTTATGGCAGTCCGTACGCTTCTTGCGGACATCATTTAATTAATTAATTCAAATACTTTAACTTACTAACTGTGAAAAAATTTTTAAAATCGATTGGTTAATTAATTTCTGGCCTTTTTAGGTCCCGAAAACCTTGACCTCACATAAAATACCTTAAATACATTTGAAATGGTTTAATTCTTTAACATTATTAATTATTAGTGAAAAAATTTTCAAAATCGATTCAAAATATTTTTCCGTGCATACATATTATGTACATTATACATATTTTGTTTTGTTTCATATATTTAATAATATTATATATCATAACATAATCTTCAATTTCTTGTTTACTTAAAAAATTCAATAAAAAAAAAAAAAAATTCTTCATTACATTAGCTTAGAAAATCTGTTTAATTTACATTTTTAGTCGAATTTTCTCCGAAAAATTAGACTTATACAGTCTATACGATAAGAGCTGCGAGAGGCGAGACCAGGGGCGCTATCCGTTTTCGGACCCGTAGAACACGATTATGTAAAAAAAAAAGATGTCTGATATATATATATATATATATATATATTTTCCCGCAACCTTTTAATATGTGTAGGGCCCCCCTATGGAAGTTAAGAGATGAAATTTGGTAAGTGGGGCTTATTCCGATGCACAACAATACTATCAAAGTGGGGTCAAATTTTGGGCAAATTTTTTTTCGGACCCGACCTTTAAGGGGGTGGTGGGGGGCGGAAAAGCAATAAAACTTTTCCAAACCGGTTTTAAATAATGTTTCGGTCAATTATCTACAACATATCCAAAATTCAGCTTCCTAGGATGATATGGTGGGAGTAGAGGGGGGAAAAACGATTTTCGCTGGATCTAACAGGCCCCCAGCCCCCCAGAATTAACGTAGAGGGTTGAAATTTGGTGTGTTGATAAAGTTCGTACCTAGGTTGTGCTTTTTGGAGGTTTTAATATTTTACCCCCACCCCCCTCATTTTTAAGCTACAATTTCATGCATTTTCGACGTTTTCGAAGTTTGTACCACTCGCACAGGTCACCCGAATAAACCTAGAGGGCTGAAATTTTGTATTCGGATTGAGTTAGTATCAAGGGGGTGCCTTTTGGGGGTCTCGACTTTTAACCCCTACCCCCACCATTTTTATACCCAAAAGAACATGATTTTTCTTGTTTTTTAACAGTTTCGTTCGGGTCAAAATCTCCCCAAATAAACCTAGAGGGCTGAAATTTGGTGTACAGGTTAAGCTAATAGCCAGACACTGTTTTTTGGAGGTTTCAACTTTTAACCCTTACCCCCACGATTTTTACGCCAATATTTCCTTAATTTTTTTGCTTGTTTTCTAACATGTCTAGAGACTCCATAAGGAAACCTAGAGGGCTGAAATTTTGTACGTGTATTCAGTTAGTATCCAGCTAGTACCTTGTAGGGAGTCCGCATCACTTTTCCCCCCACTTCTCCCATTTTTACATCGGAATTGAATGCTATTGTTAAATGTGTTTTAAAAGCATTATGTTTATTCTAAATACAAGTAGGCGAACAGTAATTTTAAAAAATTTAAAAAAAAGTGAACTTAGTTTTATGACAAATGAAATACATACATATTAAGTAATTTAAAAATGTTATTAAAGTCACTGTTTATTTATAAATTAGGAATTTTGGATTTTTAGTATTTATAAAATAGAAATTTTGGATTTTTTTGGAAAGAAAAAATATCTTTATAAAGGCCTTCCAGTTTACTATTTAAGGTCCTTTTTTAATTTTTAAAACTAAAACATAAAGGCAATTAGCGGATAAACATGGGCAGGAATGTCCTCGTACGAATTGTGTTGGCTTTTTTTCTGCTACCTGTTTTCGGCACAAAATTGAAATTTACTGAGATACAGCCCTTAAATACATAAACCTTTTTTTAAAGCCTCGATCAGCCGAACACTCATCACCAGTTTTGAAACCAACAAAATGACAATTCGGTTGTAGACTTTCAATCACATTTCGCTTGTAGACATTCAATACCGAAGATGAAGGGGAAAATTCGACTACCGTGATGGGGCCCCGCTGCTCACGGCGTTTTTTAACATGGGATAGAACCATGCTAATTATAATGCAATAAATGAGAAACAAAACTCTATACATGTATGTGTGTTATATCAAATATATGTGAATAGTTTTCACTTGTTCTCACAAAATTCTTTAATAAAAAAGTGAAATATTTTTATACTTAATAAAGAACTGAGATATAAATATAAATTACTTATTAGACTAACAAAGAAAGAATAAAAGTAAAAATTTACATTTTCTCGAAAAATACTTAAAATAGAAAGAAAATTATAAGAATATTTTCTTCATAATTTTTTTTTTCCTTTTCAACGATGTAAAAATTGAACTGCCTTATGATAGGATCGAATGATAAAAAATGGCCAGAAAACCTACTTCTGGGCATCCGACGTGTCTGGCTAACGAACTTAGCCAAGCCAATTCAGAATCCAGTCCGCACACAAAATTTCATAAGCGTTAGACGTTTCGTTCGAGAGTTATCGTGGGAACACATAAATATATATATATATATATATATATACAAATTTTAGTGAATATCATTTTCGTATTCTAGGGACCTCAAAACAGATTTCTGCCATAGTCCCGGCCTCAGATTGCGTCATGACACCTACTGTAATAGCTGAATTTCGAGTTTTCGAAATTCGCTAAAATATTTCACTTTTTTATTAAAGAATTTTGAGAGAACAAGTGAAAACTATTCACATATATGTGATATAACACACATACATGTATAGAGTTTTGTTTCTCATTTATTGCATTATAATTAGCATGGTTCTATCCCATGTTAAAAAATGTAAATTAAACAGATTTTCTAAGCTAATGTAATGAAGAATTTTTTTTTTTTTTTATTGAATTTTTAAGTAAACAAGAAATTGAAGATTATGTTATGATATAAATATTAAATATGAAACAAAACAAAATATGTGTACAATGTACATATGTATGTACGGAAAAATATTTTGAATTGATTTTGAAAATTTTTCCACTAATAATTAATAATGTTAAAAAATTAAACCATTTCAAATGGATTTAAGGTATTTTATGTGAGGTCAAGGTTTTCGGGACCTAAAAAGGCCAGAAATTAATTAACCAATCGATTTTAAAAATTTTTTCACAGTTAGTAAGTTAAAGTATTTGAATTAATTAATTAAATGATGTCCGCAAGAAGCGTACGGACTGCCATAAGTTATATGAGATCCTTAGAACCCTTTTCTTACTGTTAGAGTACTAGACTTGTATGAGTTTCGCCAGGATTTACTGATCCCATAATTGTAAAAAATAAACTAACAATTTTAAAAATTTCTTCACTGTTACAGAGCTAAACTATTTTAGATAGATTTAGAATACATTATGTAAGGTCCGCCAGGGTCCACAGGACCCAAAAGTGTCAAAAATAAACTAACTGACCGATTTTGAAAATTTTTTCACTGTTACAGAGCTAAACTATTTTAGATAAATATCGATTACGTTATGTAAGGTCCGCCTCGGTCCATAGGACCCAAAAGTGTCAAAAATAAACTGCCTGATCGATTTTGAAAATTTTTTCACTGTTACAGAGCTAAACTGTTTTAGATAAATATAGATTCCGTTATGTAAGGTCTGCCAGAGTCCATAGGATCCAGAAGTGTCAAAAATAAACTAACTGACCGATTTTGAAAATTTTTTCACTGTTACAGAGCTAAACTATTTTAGATAAATATAAATTACGTTATGTAAGGTCCACCAAGGTCCAAAGAACCCAAAAGTGTCAAAAATAAACTAACTGACCGATTTTGAAAATTTTTTCACTGTTACAGAGCTAAACTATTTTAGCTAAATATAGATTACGTTATGTAAGGTCTGCCAGGGTCCATGGGATCCAAAAGTGTCAAAAATAAACTAACCGACCGATTTTGAAAATTTTTTCACTGTTACAGAGCTAAACTATTTTAGATAAATATAGATTACGTTATGTAAGGTCTGCCAGGGTCCATGGGTCCAAAAGTGTTAAAAATAAACTAACCGACCGATTTTGAAAATTTTTTCACTGTTGGGGAACTAACTATTTTAGATAGACATACATTACGTTATTTAGGGTCCGCCAGGATCCATGGGACCCAAAAGTGGTAAAAATAAACTAACCGACCGATTTTGAAAATTTTTTCACTCTTACAGAGCTAAACTATTTTAGATAAATATAGATTACGTTATGTAAAGTCTGCCAGGGTCCATCGGATCCAAAAGCGTCAAAAATAAACTAGCCGACCGATTTTGAAAATTTTTTCACTGTTGGGGAGCTAAGCTATTTTAGATACATATAGATTACGTTATGTAAGGTCTGAAGTGTCAGTAGGACCTAAAAGTGTCAAAAATAAAATAACTGACCGATTTTAAAACCTTTTTAGTATTACCAAGGTAAACTATTTTAGATAGGTACAGGTTGTGTTATCTGAGATCCACAACTGTCCTGCGGATGCAAATGCGGCGTAGAATGCTACACAACGGGTTTTGAATAAATATATATATATATATATATATATATATATATATATATATATATATATATATATATATATATATATATATATATATATATATATATATATATATATTACATAAAGTCCGCCTAGAATATACGGTCGAGCTGATTTTTTAATGAGGTCCACCGGGATCTTGCAGATCCGAAAACGCCAGTAATAAGCTATCGAACCGATGCTAAAAAATTTCTCACTGCTAGAGAACTAAATTATTTTAGATGGATACAACTATGCTGCACAAAATTCGTTCGGGTTCTTGGGTCCCCAAAAATACCAAAACTAATTACCCAACCGATTTTAAAAATTCTTTTACTCTTAGAAAGCTAAACTATTTTAAATAGGTACAGGTCTTAGATGAGATCCGCCAGTGCCCAAGATTTGGAAATTCGCTATGTTATGCAGATGCTGCGACAGGGGTATTTTAATATTTAAAACTAAAACATAAAGGCAATTAGCGGATAAACATGGGCAGGAATGTCCTCGTACGAATTGTGTTGGCTTTTTTTCTGCTACCTGTTTTCGGCACAAAATTGAAATTTACTGAGATACAGCCCTTAAATACTTAAAACCTTTTTTTAAAGCCTCGATCAGCCGAACACTCATCACCAGTTTTGAAAGCAACAAAATGACAATTCGGTTGTAGACTTTCAATCACATTTCGCTTGTAGACATTCAATACCGAAGATGAAGGGGAAAATTCGACTACCGTGATGGGGCCCCGCTGCTCACGGCGTTTTTTTTCTATTTAATTTATATAAATTTTAAACATTCATAGATTTTGCCCTTGGGACGTTTTTTCCATATCCATTTGGCTATATAGTATACTACATATATGATATCTCCAACATATATGTATTATAACTATATGGCCAATCCCTATAAGAGGCAGTGGTTCCGATGAAGTGAGACGGATAGACATCGGGTAGAGGCACTTCAGTTGTTTTGCGCAGATGCATCAATTAGTGTTTACCGTGTTTACTGTTCAGATTGGTTCATATTACCACCAAAAAAGTCGCGTTTGCGCAAAACGAACAAAATACTTCCAAATCTGCACCGTGATGTTGGGACGTTTTTTTCATATCCATTTGGCTATATATACTTTGGCTATGTATACTACATATATGGAGATATCCTATATATGTAATACCTTTATAGCTGTCTAAAGTTAGCGGCCAAAAATTAATTTTTTAATTATTTTTTTTGCTAAATCGTTTGTTTGCCGTTTGTTCGCTATTGTTCGACCAAATTTATTATTTGTTCGTTGTTCATTTTTTCATAAAAAATATAAAAAAAAATGGACCTGAAGTTGGCTCCTAATGTAATAGTGCTGGCGTTCCAAACGAAAATTTTGTTAAGCGGGTTCTACACGATGCTACGAACGTTCCTTCCAACGTTCGATCGAACGTTTGAGGCAATTAAGTTCGATAGTTGGTGCGACGAATGTATCTGCTACACGGTGAATCGAATGTTTGATCCAATACGAATGATGATGTGTTGGTACTCAGTGGCGAGGCTGTTATCTGTCTGATGTTATCTCTAATGTTATACACTGATGTTGTCTCTCTTCACATGAACGAGTCGTGCAGCTGCTGAGTCGAACCAACCAACGCAACCAACATTGACCTTCAAACGTTCGAAGCATCCCTTTGACTCGGTGCAAAAATACTGACATCGAACGGGACACGACCAAATGCAAACGTTTGACGCTCGACATTGGACACTCGTAGGTTCGAACAACGGCTACACGATGCTATGAACCATCCAACGTCGAATGTTGGAAGGTGTTCGTAGCATCGTGTAGCAGCGGCTTTAGCCTAACGTTAGCCAACGGAACTTTCACCGTTACAAACCAGAGGGCACGCATTCAAAAAATTAATATACATTATATATTAAACAACAATTTCTAACATGGTGACTGATTATTTTTATTCCATAATTTTTAAATGTGGCTGTACATCAGAAATTAAGTATTTATTCCGTGAAAAACCGTGAAAAAATATTTAATGTGCATTAATTTTTGAATCAGAGCCCTCTGGTTTGTAACGGTGAAAGCTCCGTTGGCTAACGTTAGGCTAACAAAATTTTCGTTTGGAATGCCAGCAGTTTTTCGGTCTTTTTGTTTTTTATTCGATCAATTTTGATTAATTATTGTTTGTTTGATCAAAAAAATCGTTTGTTCGATCTTATTTATATTGATATTTAATTTTTTCATGACCATAACCACTACGCGCATGCGCCAATTTATCGTGATTCACGCGGTCTATTTAAACAACACAATAATAACAACAATAATAACAATAATTTAATCTTTAAATGATTAAGACGAGTTAACTCGTCCTGCAATATAGCGGCTCAAGTGCTATTTTCACAGGTACAAGTGCCGCCATTAAAATAAAAGATTTAATCATATAGAAAATTTTTTGTTTAAAGATGTCAGACCTTTTACTGTCAGTGACAAGTACAATAGATAAGATTACAAAAAAGTAGAAATTTAGATCCCAGCGTTAAAAAAGTGAACCCTAGGAATTTACTAAATATAAACTATACTAAACTGTTGGTAAAATTGAACATTACTTAGAATTATATCGTATTTCGAAAAATCTGTCATAGATGGAAGGCACTTGTACCAGTGAATATATACGTATCAAAGCATTTTGAGCCACCAAATTGCAGGACGAGTTAACTCGTCTCATTAATCATTTAAAGAATTAAATTATTAATTAAAATTCACATAGTGTTTGAAAAATTATCAAACACTATGTGAATTTTAATTAACATAATGGATTACTCATACATGCCAAAGTAAATTGAGTGTTCAAGTATCAGCTAAGCTGGACATCAAGTGAACATATGAATATTGGTGTATGTATAAATACGAACAAAAGTTCGTAATAATTATTATTATTATTATTATTTTTTTTTTTTTTTGATTAAAATTGGGACACTGCTGCCGGTGGATGGCGCGGTCAGCAGTGTCCGGCGGCATCGCCAACTAAGGGCATGCGCCGCCAAACACGATATAAATAAAAACAACACATAAAGACAGGAACACATAAATGCACTAGACAACGGACAAACATACACATAATAAAATCCATCGATGGGCCCTGCCATCCCAGGGCTTAAAAAGAGCGGACAGTCCTTGGTGACGGTACGATAAGTACTAGACAGAGCGTCCGGTCACAAAGGCCTGGAAGCCATCGCTGGAACTCCCTCCGAGGTGCAAAAGGCCTCGGAGTGGAGAAACCTGACTAGACAAAACACAAAGACTAGAAAAATATCACAAATCGTATCACAGATAATACTTATTGCGTCACTGGGAGGCCACAGGCCGACCAGTGAAGCAATAAGGGGTTAAAACAATACCGCTGTACAGCCATAACAACAGGCTTACAGCGGCATGACAAAATATCACAGATAAAAACAACAATTGATGTGCCACCTAGGGTGTAAAAGGCCTTCGGTGGCACATCATATAATTATTATTATTATTGTTGCTGTGGTTGTTATCCACAGAATATATCAGAAACCAAATTCCTATCTCTATAGTCTATGCTAGTGAGAACACTGTGGCCAAAAAATGACATAAAATTTGTCTAAACGCCCTCCCCCCCTCAAACGCACAACATGTTTCTACAAAAATCTCGTATCTATGTACACGGATCTACGCTTGTGTGTGTGTCATACGTCACACCCAATCTCTGGTAGATTGGGCGTGCACTGTGTATGTACATATGGTACATATCGAGCCATTACCGCCGATTTATCGTAAGCGACACTTTTATCGAAATTGAGATTTTTATTGTAAGCAACATTTTAAACTGTAACGGACCAAGCAGTGTTAACGTTCTTCTCCAAAATTCGTTAATTAACGAGTTATAGCAACTGCTTAGTTTATCGCTAATACAACACATTTTAGCGTAACAGACAATAACCATCTTTATCGTAAGGTTATCGAATAAAATCGAGCCATTACCGCCATTTTAGCGTAACCGATAAATTTAATATCAAATTTTACAGGAGAAGGATTTTTTAAATATTTGTATGGCGCTTGCGATATTTCTGCTGTCTTAATTTTATTACGCCTGAACGTAATAAAGTAATAGGAATAATACGTTATTCCTATTACTTTATTAACCTTACGATAAAGATCCCAATAAACACTGTTACATAGTTGTTACATAAACATAATATAACTTCTGTGACATTTTATATTGCAGTTATGTACCGTGATTGTTACATACATGTTGCTATTTCCGCCTCAGTTATATAACATTGTTATATAACACTGTTATATAACTGTTACAAAAAATGAAATGTAAAAGAATTTACGTAAATTACCGATATTTTTTCACCTTTTATGTTACGAATATTTTTTTATTAACATCAGATATTATTACACTTATATAACATATGTATATAGGCCTATATATTATGTTATGTACACATATATCATTTTTATTTACCTTTTTTTATTCCTGTTGACTGCTGCGGGATTCGATTCATAAGCTGAAGGTGCGCATCTTATAAGTTTTCCGTTGCCTTAACCACTAGACCAAACCTTTACTGTTTATACTCATCATACATACTTTCCAATAAATATATTACCAAATTAATACATATGATAAAATAATAAACAGAGGCAATGTTAGAAATTTCACATTTTTATTTTTAAAACAATAACTAAAAATTCATTTTAATGTTAAAAGTATTAAAGGGGATGTTTTTAAAAATTTCAAAAATATTTGATCAAAATATTAGAGTATAAAGCTGAAATAAATACTCTCTATAACATTTAAATAACATTATGAAACCACAGATTACATCTATGTTATGTAATGGAAGCATTGCATATGCGCAACAAAAGTTATATAAAATTGAGTTAAATACCTATCTTATATGTAACATGTAAATTACACTGATATAAGAAATGTTACATAATATAAAGATAACAATGTTATAGAACAAACATATCACATCCATTCAATAAATGTTACATAAAATTGAAATAAATACGTTATGTAACATTTATATAACACGATGTAATCGATGTTATATAACAAAAATATAACACTGCTGGCGTTCCAGACGAAAATTTTGTTAGCCTAACGTTAGCTAACGCAGCTTTCACCGTTACAGACCAGAGGGCTCTGATTCAAAAAATTAATGCACGTTAATTTTTTTTAATGGTTTTTTACGGTATAAATACTTAATTTTTGAAGTACAGCCACATTTAAAAATTATGGAATAAAAATAATCAGTCACCATGTTAGAAATTGTTGTTTTAACATATAATGTACGTTAATTTTTGAATGCGTGCCCTCTGGTTTGTAACGGTGAAAGCTCCGTTAGCTAACGTTAGGCTAACAAAATTTTCGTCTGGAACGCCAGCACTGTTAAGTCTGTTATGTAACATTTAAATAACATGATTAAATCAATGCTATATAACACAAATATAACACTGTTACGTAACAAAAACATTGCATATGTGCAACAAAAGTTATATATCAATGTTATAGAACAAACACATCACATTGATGCAACAAATGTCATATAACATAGAGATAACATTGTAATGTAACAGGAACTCTAATCAAGTTATATTGCCCTTATGTTATTATGTAATGTTGCTGTTATATTGCACTGATGTAACAGCTGCAATATAACTGTATTACTTTTACGATACATTGTAGTTATGTTACAAATGTGTAACTATTTGTTATATAACTTGTTACATATTGTTACTTCTATGTTATATTACTGTTATCTTCAGTGTTTACTGGGATGGTTATTGTCGGTTACGCTAAAATGTGAAAATGTGTTGTATTAACGATAAACTAAGCAGTTGCTATAACTCGTTAATTAACGAATTTTGGAGAAAAACGTTAAGACTGCTTGATCCGTTACAGTTTAAAATGTTGCTTGCAATAAAAATCTCAATTTCGATAAAAGTGTCTGTCGCTTACAATAAATCGGCGGTAATGGCTTGAAATAATAGGAATAATACGCTCAGGCGTAATAAAATTATAGAAATATCCCAAGCGCCATACAAATACAGCACAGATTCTTTTTTATAAATTTATAATTAGTGTTCGAAATCTTGCGGTGCTGACAGGGCCGTACTTATATTTTCAAAACTTAAAACGTTAAAAAATCGGGGTAAATACATTTTTTTTTAAAAAAAAATTGTATCGGTATATTCTCTATTAACCATCAGCTGTTAATAAAAATTAGTTTCAAGTTACAAAAAAGCGTTATTTTAAAAAAGTACAAAAATTTTAACTTTTTTAAATTAAAATTGTTGAAAATTTGACTGACTGACTGTAACTTAAAACTTGTTAATAAAAAAATAAGCTGTCATTTAAAAAAAGATTTTTAGGAAAACAAAATAATGTGTTGTCTCTCTCACATTTTACTGGAAGAAAAAAGACAATTGATATACATAAATCATTCACTTGTGACATCAAAACATACCTTAACATAATACATAAAATGTATACACGCATATCTAAAATATATCAAAACATACCAATATAAGAGGATATTGTCCGTATATAGGCATCCATAATTACCTGTTGTATATATTTAAAATCGCATCAAAATGTTTTATCTAAAAAAAATAAACAATTTTTAATACCTTAAAAAAATAAAGACAATACTCTCAGCCCCGCAACCTCTTCGATCACTATTTATAATACACCCTGACCAGATAGAAATGCAATTACATATATTGCTATCTCTTTTTAAATACAAATTCAGAATATACAGGTTGATAACTATGACTTGCGATTTCGATGTGTATAGAATACAAATGTATATGATAATTGTTTGCAATACATTTTAATGCAAAATATTTAATAATCAGTTAAAAATTTATATTTTTATAAAAAATAAATGTATTTCGTATTAAAAATGCATTTCATATTTAATACATGAAACATCCTGTATACAAATTATATATTCGTAGGTACATGTTTAAATGAATAAAAAATATATATCTTTCTTTCTTAAAAAGATTACGAAATATGTTTCTTTCTTTCTCGCACGTGTATTATAAAAAGAATCATTGCTGTATTTAAAAAATACTTCTCCTGTAAAATTTGATATTTGTCGGTTACGCTAAAATGGCGGTAATGGCTCGATATAATATGTACGAACAGTTCGATCATTGTTGGCAAGTGTTTGATAACAATGACAAACAATCAATGTTCGCACCGCTACAGCTGGTGCACGACTAGTCACCTTAAGCGGTATCTGACCCAGTTTGACTTGCTACTGTCCACAGATTCTTATATGTACGCTTAGCACTGGTTGTTATCATTGTGTTGTTTAAATAGACCGCGTGAATCACGATAAATTGGCGCATGCGCGTAGTGATTATGGTCATGAAAAAATTAAATATCAATGTAAATAAGATCGAACAAACATTTTTTTTGATTGAACAAACAATAACTAATCAAAATTGATTGAATAAAAAACAAAAAGACCGAAAAACTATTACATTAGGAGCCAACTTCAGGTCCATTTTTTCTTTATTTTTTGTGAAAAAATGAACAACGAACAAATAATAAATTTGGTCGAACAATAACGAACAAACGACGAACAAACGATTTAGCAAAAAAAATAATTAAAAAATTAATTTTCCGCCGCTAACTTAAGACAGCCTACTTCTATATGGCTAATGCCTATAAGTGGCAGGGTCACGGTAAGAGTGGAACAGAATGAGGGACGTAGCCTATTGTGCGCAAGTGCGACGGTTCTGTCAAATTGCATGTATCCAATGAATATCCACATATTTAATAATTTGAATCCTACATATGCGCATAAGGTACTATGTACTTACTGCTGAAGTGAAACAAACAGATCGTCGGTACTGTAGTGTTTTCGCCTATTTCTTTATACGATTAGCTATATAGTAGTAGTACATATATGAGATATCCCGTTAGAAATCTTTTCATTTCGTTTGTACCTCAATCCGTTCGGAGATACACAGTACTGGGTATTCTAGGTAAAATGAATTTCATTGTTTCTAGAGATACTCGAAACTTGAAAACAGCATTGGAAAGACTATAGTTTGTAGTTTGTACCCATTTGTTCAAGTAATTTTTAAACTTTTAAAAATCGCCAGATTATCATATTACCGTTAAGTCGAAAATTAGAAAGCTGTACTTTCAAAATGGTTGAGGTACAAACGAAAAGAAAAGTAGTACAACGAGTATAAATGAATCTTTGTCGAATGATGTTTTTAAAATTTTATTAAAATATCTCAAAAAACAACTAAGTTCTCTCTACCTAGAATTTCGAATACTGTGTCCAGAGTGGACTCAGAAATGACTATTAATAATTATTTTATTTATTATTACAATAACAATCTTTTGTATAAAAATAACAGGTATTTCTATACCATTAATAGACATAATTTCACTCATAATGAACATAAACCAAGTCGTCGTGGTGTATGTTAACATTCACCGGTGTATGATCGAAATCGTCATGAAGAGAATAATACCCCTGTCGCAGCATCCTGCATAACATAGCGAATTTCCATTTACAAAAGTACGTTTTTCTCGGAAACTAGTTGATATATAGTAATTGTAAATAAAAAAAACCTTCTTTATGTGAATTTTCCGCCTCATTCCGCCAAATCTTTTTCACGAAAAATGTCCAAAACACCGTAAACGTTTTCACGAAATTTCTTAAAAATAAGATGTTTCGTTCTTGAGTTATCGTGCGGACACTTAGTAAACATATATATAAATGTGTCCGCACGATAACTCAAGAACGAAACATCTTATTTTTAAGAAATTTCGTGGAAACGTTTACGGTGTTTTGGACATTTTTCGTGAAAAAGATTTGGCGAAATGAGGCGGAAAATTCACATAAAGAAGGTTTTTTTTATTTACAATTACTATATATCAACTAGTTTCCGAGAAAAACGTACTTTTGTAAATGGAAATTCGCTATGTTATGCAGGATGCTGCGACAGGGGTATTTTGTTATTTATTAATTGAGATCCATCTTATAGAATGCACATACAAAATTTAAGATAGTGAGTTTGGATATTTTTATTTGGAGCCCTCATAAACGTTGGTATCTGGTAGGTGTACTTACTAGTGCAGACATACACAATATATTATCCACCAACTTCGAGAAGAAAGTTCACAGGCCGTAAAATTTTAAAAATATGATTGGCTGTTATTAATAAAGGACAACGAATATGGCAAATCAGATAAATTCATCTTTGTCTAGCTGACCTAATTTCCAAAGTAGGATTTACATACAAAAAAAAAAAATCGTGCAGAAATGAAATATATTCAAAAACTGATGTTTAAAGTTTTTAAAACAAATTTTTGGAGAATAATAAAAGATAATTAATAAAATAAATTTGTACACATACATACAATTTGTACAATACATTTGACACTTATGTGGCATAAATTAAAATTTAACCATAAATTTCAAAAATAAACACAAAACAGGAACAAAAATTGATTTATTGGAATTAAATATACATTTTTTCTGTATTTGGTTAAATATTTACATTTGAATTAAAAAATGTAGCTTAAAGGTAAGTAAAATTATGCCAGAAAAAATAGCACATTTAAATTGAAGTATATTTTAATATAAACTGAAAAATCAAAATACAAAATCGTAGCAAACAGTTACCGTAGTGACTGTAATTTTAGACCAGTTAAGAACAATGTAATGCCTGACAACACATACCCAATTTTATTTTTGCTAATCGATCACATTATCATATCGAAAACTACAATATAAAAAAAAGAAACATCCAACATCCATTCATACCAACAACTCAATTTTATTATTAGGTTTATTACTTATATAAATTATCTGCATATTACAATTATTTCACCTATACTGAAATTTGATATAAGTTTCGTGTTCGAGTTTACGCATTCAGTTTTATGAAAAAAGAAAATATTGGAAAGTACAAAATTATGATTTTGTACATACTTTTTTATCTTACTTACATGTACTCACGTAGGAACTTTAAAAACGATGTTTAACTATATTCACTAAATATTTTGTTCCAGTGTAAAACTGACTTGTAAAATTTTATTGCCCTTATTGTCAACTCAGATTTGCTATATTATACATGTATATTGCATGTACATATATGTGTATATAATATACATACATATGTATACGTAATGTTGAGAATGTATATATACATGCATATATTCTTAGCTGATGACAGATATCTACAATGTTTATGAATTCAGATGTCTGTAATAGTCCAAGCTCCGATAGCAAAAAATCATATCTGATAAAATACCTCAAATTAAAAGAGCTAAATCGATAGTAACTAATGCCGACAATAGAAAATATTCGACAGACCTTTGAATTTTTGTTAAATTCTATTTTTAAAAATTTTTTGAAATGGCTGTAAAAAACCTCAAACTTAGGTATATTTGATAGATTTGAGCGTTACTTTATGGTATTCCATTTTAAAATTAAAAGACAATTTTTACTTGGCTAATACCACTTTTTTTAAAGTTTTTAAATATCTGTGGCATGTTTCGGACCCATATGGCCATTAACGACTGTTAGTTAATGGCCATATGGGATCGAAACATGTCACAGATATTTAAAAACTTTAAATAAAGTGGTATTAGTCAAGTAAATATTATCTTTTAACCTCAAACTTACCTTGTTGAACACCTTGCTGAAATTTACATATAACAAATTATATAATTTTACTAAGGAATTGGTCTTTCTGGCGTATTTTATTAATTAATGTCAGACAAACCTCTCCTAATATAATTAGTGAAAATTTTAGGCAAACTTACCTCACATAACACCCAAATTTTTTTTTTAAGTGAAATTTTTTGACATTACCAATCTATTAAAATTGGGCTATCTGGCAAATTTTGTTAACTACTACCTAAAAAAAAAATAATACTCCGGAATTATTTAATAATGCGATAATTTAATAAAAAATGTAGGTAATTTAACAAACTTAGCTATATTTTTTTAAAGCCGGGTCAACTGTAATTGATATTAGAGGTCCCAAACTTAATTTTAGTAATAAAAAATATACTTTTAAAGATAAGATTGCTTCAGACAGACCAAATTTAATACGTAGATAATAACAAAAACTTTTAATTAAAATAAAAAAGTCCAGGGTGTTATGTGAGGTAATTTTGCTTAAAATTTTCACTAATTAAAATAGGTCTGTCAGACATTAATTAGCAAAATATGTATGTTAGACAGACCGATTCCTCAGTAAAATATATCCTCCATATAAAAAATAGAGGTGTTATGTGAGGTAAATTTTTTAAAAATAGAATATAACAAAAATTCAAAGGTCTGTCGGGCATTCCCTATTGTCGGCATTAGTTACTATCGATTTAGCATTTTTAATTTGAGGTGTTTTATCAGTTATGATTTTACGCTATCGGAGCTTGGACTATAATATTCATTTGACTAAAAAGGGATTATTTATTACAAACATAAAGGGCTTTTGTGTGACTTGTAAGAAATTTGATGAAAACGTTGAAAGTGCAAAAATCTTGAATGAGTTCTTCAACAAAACACGTCTGAATATGATTTTTTGGGCATTTTTGTGAAAAAATTAGTTTTTTGTAAAGATTTTTCCAAATTTAAGTCTTTGCAACATTTTTTCACACCATTGAAAAGAGGAGAAAAATTACATAAAAATGGTTTATAAACCATTAGGTATTCTATGTAACCTATTTTTCGAGAAAATCTAACTTTTGTAAACGGAAATTCGCTATGTTATGCAGGATGCTGCGACAGGGGTATTTTTTATTTACAATTACTCTATATCAACTAGTTTCCGAGAAAAACGTACTTTTGTAAATGGAAATTCGCTATGTTATGCAGGATGCTGCGACAGGGGTATTTTTTTTATTTACAATTCTCTATATCAACTAGTTTCCGAGAAAAACGTACTTTTGTAAATGGAAATTCGCTATGTTATGCAGGATGCTGCGACAGGGGTATTATTATTTTAATATTTATTTTCAAGAAAATACAAAAATGCCTTTTTGAATTTACAGCAGATGACACAAATATTTATTACGTAAAAGTGAATTGCTTGGAAATTGCGACATTCATTTCTTTATTTTACTGCACTATTGTTGTTAAAGCGATAGTAACAGTAGTAGTTATAATATTAAATTAGTATTATTAGTTTATTCAAAGCACTGTTGTGACATAACTTTTTCCTTATAGGAATCTAATGTTAAAAATTAACATGTAAATCGTATGTATACATCCAAATGGGCCACCTGGTATATAATGTGTACGATACATATTGTATCGAATATGTGCTTAGATTGTGAATAGCTTCACACTTTTTACGATAAAAGTATCACAGTCTAAACAACATAGCTTTTCTCGGAAACTAGTTGACATAGAAAAAAATTTAAGGACCTTTTTTATGTAATTTTTTCTCCTCTTTTAAATGGTGTAAAAAAATTTCACAAAAATTTTTGAATAAGTGGAAATTTTGGCAAAAAACTAACTTTTTGCAAGAACAAACACCATGTTCCTGGCATCCGACGTGTCTGGCTAACGAACTTGTCCAACGGTTTGGGATTTCCAACATTTTCACCAAATTTCGTAAACCTAGCACATTTCGTTCGAGAGTTATCGTGCGGACACATATATATTATATATATATATATATATATATATATATATATATATATATATATATATATATATATATATATATATATATATATATATATATATATATATATATATATATATATATATATATATATATATATATATATATATATATATATATATATATATATATATATATATATAAATTTTGGTGAATATTATTTTCGGTTTCTAGAGACCTCAAAACAAATTTCTGCCATGGTCCCGGGTTCAAGTCGCGTCATGACAGTGGCTGTAATAGCGAGCTTCCATTCTG
Source organism: Brachynemurus nebulosus (assembly GCA_035578155.1). Classification (NCBI taxonomy): domain Eukaryota; kingdom Metazoa; phylum Arthropoda; class Insecta; order Neuroptera; family Myrmeleontidae; genus Brachynemurus; species Brachynemurus nebulosus. Next base: position 118,957,364 of record JAPWDM010000001.1, on the reverse strand, counting down.
GAAATTCGCTAAAAAACGGTCATTCACCAGCTAGCGTGGTGGTTGTTAACATACACCGGTGTATTTTAAGATATACTGCATTTCGGACATTCACAGTACATATATACATAATACATGTATAATGTATATTGCAATATCGCGAGTGTTCTTTCTCAACCTCGTATAACATTTTTTGGCGGTTTTGAGTTAGAAAGTCATACATGTACATAATTCACTCCCCCATATGATGCACTAAGAAATATTGCAGAATAGTTAATGGAAAAAATTTTAATCCAATAAAATTCAAACTCGTGTATACCATAACCTAATTTAGTTTTCTCACAAAACCTGGTATATGGTATACGAGTTTGTGTAAAATAGTTATTTTTTGAAATAGTAACATTTTTATCAGCATACCCTCGTACTTGACGAAGGTACAACTATCTGACACTAGAGTTCGCAGGTGCTGTACACCACAAATCCAATGGTACGTAGTGGTCGGTGCAAATTTAAGGGTAAATACGTAAAACCGGAAGATGGGGAGCGTCGGTAAACTATTATTTGAGGCGTCGGTAAATATTATTTATTATATAAACAAGTACATATTATATATAAATAAATACAGTACGCTTCAAAATAGTACAGTACGCATCGAACACTCTCACCCAAGGGGGGGGTGCCACCACTTTTGACGCCGCACTGTACTTAATGTTGTGGTACACTGTCGTGTCAAAAGTGTGGGCACCCCCTGGGGCAAGGTGTCCGATCACTTTTTGAAGCGTACTGTACTTATTTAAGCGAGCGCGTGTTGGAGTCAAATCTCAAGTTTTGTACGTCCACAAAATAAGTACAGTACGCTTCAAAAAGGGATCGGACACCTTAACCTAAGGGGAGGTGCCCACATGTTTAACACGGCAGTGTACCACAACATTAAGTACAGTACGGCGTCAAAAGTGTGGGCACACCCCTGGATCAGGGTGTCCCCATACTTTTCACGCGGTAGTGTGCGACAGAACCCATACAGCTCTTTTACTGTTATCTTTGCTAGTTGACGACAATGGTGACGTCTGTTTTTGGATATTTTTGCTTGTTGACGAATAGAATAATCCAAAACATTTGTCAAGATTTGCCATTTGGCCTCTTTTTCAATGAGCAATTATATGGTGCAATTGATTTTTCGATATCTTTGCTAGTTGACAAATAGAACATTCTATAGAATTTTTTTAAACTGCGCTACTTAATCTCATTTTTAGTGACCAACTCAATGGTGAAATCTGTTTTTTGATGTCTCTGCTAGTTGACGTTTAGAATATTCTAGAATTTTGCGTTATTCATTTTGCATTTGCATTTTGCATATTACCTATGCAGAATTACGTTAATTAATACGTATTTTCCAATTCAAAAAAACTAATATTGATTCCTTTTTGTTTAACCTAAACAATTTTTTTTTGTCCCACATACATGAGTAACAAACATAAAAATTTTTCATTTTTCTATATTCATTGTAACTATTGTTACAATATCTTGAAATGTTATGATATCTTGATGAAATATGTTGAAATTAGTCGCTGAGTTTCAAAACTATCTAATTGACGATTTTTTCAAAATTGAGTTAGATACGGTTTATTATTCAGGAGGATAAACTGCACCAAAAAATACCAACTAGACGGTGCAAAGTCAGTTTTTCCCCCTTTAATTTTGATGACAAAAATACGAAACTGTTTCAAAAGTTGCTAATTGCAATATTTTTCAATTGAAAAAACAAGGAGTTGCAAGCAAAACAAACCAGCCGCAAAACTATCTAATTATTTATATAAAAATGGCGTCATTAGAAAAACCAAGAACAAAAGTAGCTAGTTTTTATTTCAATAGTAAATATGTGGCACTGCAAAGACTGCAGAAGATCAAATAATTGTATGTGATAATTCTATTACTTTCTCTAAAAAAATATTTACTATTGAAATAAATAGAAAAAAATACAAAGAAACTAGTGGAATTGTCAAATATAACAGGTTGCGAATGTGTACAGAATAAAATTGTGTGAAACATCGTAGTTCTGATTTAAGTTTTACTGTTAATTTACAGTAAAGAGAATTGTTTTACGGGAGAATATTCTACTAAATTATAGGAAAATATCTTAGTTTTCATAAGTTATGATAAAAAAGACGTTGTACTACGATTTAAATAGACAGATTTGTACGAATATTGTTTTATTTAAAACCTATTGAAAGAATAATAAACTGTTGCAAAAGTGTCTAATTGTTAGTGTTACTGCTGCAAAAGTGTCTAATAGTTAATGTTACTGTTGCAAAAGTAGCTAATTACAAAATCAATCGTTTCAAAACCATCTAATTAAAGCAAACTGCTACAAAAGTAGTTAATTATAATTTTTAATCGTTATTTACTAATTATTGATGAGTGGTATCGTTGTTATTATTCATTTATAAAAACTATGGTTTTTCCTAAAAATGGTAAAAACCACATCAAAATCATTATTATAAGTGAGAAAACAGTTTTTTGTGTTTCCTGAACATTTTTATTTTAAATGGCTTTGAGACTCAGCGACTCAAATATACTAAAATAAAATAAATATTATTTAATGATTTATAGTTACCACTTTGTATTTTTTATTTGACAATTATAACAACTAATATAATTATACAACAATATATTATATACAAGAAGTTGCAGTAAGGATCAAATCGATCAGATGATTTGTCTTCGAATTTAATCGCAGCAAAGGACAATGGATAAAACTATATGGGGAGCTGCCTCCTAGCGCCCAAGATTGAGACCGATGCCGATCGATAGCCCTGGTCAAGTAGCCCAACTTTTTCAATGGGCACGTTCATGGAAAACCTGGCCTTCAAAAGTTATAGAGCGTCAAATGCACAAAAAGTCTGCATGTGGCCATAGCCAAATGGGATACCTGTATAGGTACAAATGGGTTATCAGACATGCCGTGGGCCGTCCTATCACTGTGTAAAACCACTTTCCTGGCAAGTGGCCTAACCTCGTTTTTTCACGTGGCCTATAGCAGAAGACGTACCGAGTGGCTTCAGACCTGTAGATTGGGAGAATCCGAAGAAAAGTTTGGGAGTCCTAGCGGTGGCGATTTCTGACAGACCCCTTGGTAGATTGTCGAAATAAGGTAATGCGAAGTGCACCCTCCCGAAGGGGACTCTAATGCCTGCTGCAGGTCAACACACATCGTTTCCTTAAGAAATGGCCACGTGGAGTATGAAAAACCTACTGCACGTCAGAACTTTTGAAGGCCCGGTTCTCCATACCTAAGATGGGTATATTTGTGACCTACTAGGAAGGGGCTTTTAGAAAATACATATCTCACCAGTGGGCGCTGGGGGGCAATTTTGCCCATTGTCCTTTGAAAAATGTAATTTCGAGAAAAATGCGTTTAAAATTTAAGTTACTGGTTAGACTATCGGAATATGCAAAAAGAAAAAAGGAATCGATTTATTTCACAAACTCGTATATTGAAAAAAAAAGTGGGCAGCAAACTCGTATTTACTAAAAACATCGATAGCTTGTAATTTAAAATATTTAAATGTCTGCTTCATGTCTACATAGGTAGCAAACATCAAAAAGTGTAACATACATAAATCTTAAATTCATAGTGATGAAAATACAGTATTTAATATGTTTTTTGTGTTTCCTGAAAACTGTGATTTTTGTTATACGAGGTTGAGAAAGAACACTCGCGATATACAATGTATATTGCTACAATAATATTGTTATATATGTAGCCAAACGTAAAAAAGGATAGATGATTTAGTTTTATTCAATTTAAAACTAGATTTTTTCAATATTTCTCACATCATAAAACTATTATTACGGTTAACACAGCAATATATTTTTTGACCAGGGGCGCAAAAGGGATACACTGATATAAACATTGACCCAACAATATATTTTACCTTAAAAAAAATAGTTCACCTCTGTTAATCCTGATGTATGTTTTCAGCCTGCTTATCAACATTATTTTCTTTTTGATTCTGATTGGTTGATATCGGATATTGTCGAGTTTGTTATGACATGGGGCTTGTAGTATTGTACCATGTCCCTGCCACTTGTTTTCAAGGACGGACCTATTCATGTCACAGTTTGCTACGTTTGCTACGTGGCGCTAATGGTATAGGGGGTATACTAAATAGAGTTGGGTCATGTAAGCATTTTTCATCAAATAGATGTCAAAATTAATTACCATATGATTGGGCACAAAAGTATCGTCACCAAATTATGTGTTAACGAAGAATTAAAATTTTTCAATTTAATTAATCTTTCTAGGTTGAATTAAAGTATTTTTTTAAATATTTAATTTATTTCCAATTTATTTTAGATGAAAAATAGCGAACTATTAAACCTCATGTCTCGACTCTAATTTTATCCCCTAGTAAATCAACGCCATCTGGTATATTAGTTACAGCGACGTCAGAAAACGGTCCATTTTTTTATAATAGACTAAATGGTGAGTGACAGGGACATGATATAGATTGATTATCTACGTAAATTAATGTTTACAATTTCTTAAAAATATACTTGTTTTTATACTACAGTAAATTTACCAAGAAAAAGCCTGTCAAAATGCAAAAATTTACATACAAGATTTTTCTTCTGAAAGTTGTTCAGGGATGTTTTGTGAGTATAAATATCCATTGGCGGGATGGTGGAGGTTGTGCTTCAGCCGCCATATTGGAAAATGTCTTTTTCAGATAATAGCCAATATCTCGTAAACTATCAATCTTACAAGGAAAAGAGTAAGAACCTTTCTTATCGAAAATTCAATTTCCTATAAATTTTGTTTGAAGCATTTTTTCGTGAAATTAATATTTTTCGAGATATCGAACATTAAATTTTTGTGAAAATTCATTGTAGTGGTTTTTGTCTCATATCTCCTCAGATGTGAAAATATCCTGAAAATAGTTTTTATAAAACTTGTTGAGTATAAAATTCTCTACAAATTTTATTTAAAGCTTTTTTACGTAGAACTAAGGCCCGATTTACATTAACGCTCCGCTCTCACTCCGATATCACTACGCTCCCGATTCGATATAATTTTCTTGTGTTCACATTACAGTGCTGATATGCTGGTACCTATTCGTTCTCTATTCACATTATAATGCCACTCTGGGTACACTCCCAGTTCGGTCTCAGTTCGATACAAATATCTTTTCATAACAACTGAATGCAAGCGGAGTGGAGTGGAATCAAAAAAGTGTTTACACTATAGGTACAAGCCATAACAAGTCTGATATCGCTCCGATAAAATATTACCTGAGTGGTATTGATATTGGAGTGACATTGGAGCGAGAGAGAACCGTGACTGATATCGAACCGATATCAGAGCGATGATGTGAATACACTCATTGTTTATTGTGTAAGAATATTTTATCGAACCAGGAGTGGAGTGATATCGGAGTGAGAGCAGAGCGGTAATGTAAATCAGGCCTAATAGTTCATAAGCTATAGACATCTAAAAGTCAAAATCACGTGCAATTGTCAGTAAGAGTCTGTATTGTTATAGAGATATGCAGCACTAATAATTTGGTTTGTAAAATTTTCTCCTGAAATTCTTTTTTCGGAGGACATTTAGGAATATTCCATGTGTGTAAATCCAGATAGGCGGGCTAGTGGGGGTCGTGCTTTAGGCGCTATCTTGAATCTTAGTTTTTGTTAAATATCTCAATAACAGTACATCTAGCAAAAAAAATGGTGAGAACTAATATTATAGAAAATTAAATTTGGAACAAAACAGTTTTCCTCGAAAAACTTTTCGATGAATTTTGTAACTTTCGATGTAGAACTCGCCACAATTTGATGTATCCTATTTTTTTTAATATTTCGTAAATACGTTATACCTTGAAAATAGCTTTTAAGAAATTGTTCGAGTGTAATATTCTCTACAATTTTTATCTGAACATTTTAACGTAAGACTAAAGTCCAGATATTACAGACCTCACCTCGTCAAAATCATATCCAATTGTCAGGAAGAGTCTGTATTTTTAACACACATATGAGATATGGAGCACTAATAATTTGGTTTGCAAAATTTATTCTGAATTTTTTTTTTCGGAAGACGTTTAGGAGTATCCCGTGTATCTAAATCCAAATTGGTGGGATGGTGGGGGTTGTGCTTTAGCCGCCATTTTGGATCTTAGTTTTTATGGTTTTTACCAAATATTTATACAACCAATTTTTTTCCCATTATCTTGTTAACGAAAACTGCCACCACCCCGCCAACTTATATTTCGAATTGTGGAGTATCCCTTAGCATTTTCCAATAAAAAAATTTCAGATGAAAATTTTGCAAACCAAGTGTTTGGTACTGTCTATTTCATTTAGGTGTTACAACGACTAAACTGACAATTTTAATTTTTGGAGATTTATAACTTTCGAGCTATAGCAGGTATGTCAAAAAGGTTCCAGTAAAACTATAGAAATATATCGGTTTCGCCGAAAAAAATTTTTTAACGAAAATTGTGCCAAATTTATTTTTCTATGAAATTAGTTCTTACCAGTTTGTTTGTTAGATATACCGTTTTCGAAATATTGTGTAAAAACTTGAACCCAACATGGCAGCTGAAGCACAGCTTCCACCATCCCGCCAACTTGCATTTAAGCTCATGGAATACTCTTAAGGATTTTCCGAAAGAAAAATCTAGGGTCTACATTTTGCAGCCCAAGTTTTTAGCACTATATATCTCATTAGTGTCAACAGTAGTGACTCTTATCGAAAATTTGATGATACAACTTTAACGTTTAAAGGTCTATAATTTCCAAGCTATTAAAAATATGTAAAAAAGTTTCGAATGAAAATTGTAGAGGATTTTACGTTCTAAAAATGCGATAATAGCTATTTTCAATGTTCGAAGTCTCGTTAATGAGATATTGGGGAAAAATTAGATCCACGAAATTTTGGCAGGTTATACATCGAAAACTACGAATTCTATCGAAAAATGTTTCCAGCAAAAGTAACGCAAAATTTAATTTTCTATAAAATTGATTTTGAGCATTTTCCTCATTAGATGCACCGCTGTCGAGATATTTGGCGAAAACTTAAATCCAAGATGGCGGCTGAAGCACAACTTCCACCATTCCGCCAATCATTATTCAGGCTCTTGGGATACTTCTAAACATTTCCCGGAAACAAAATCTAGGATTCAAATTTTGCAGACCAATTTTTCACTATTGCATACCTCATTAATGTTAACAGTAGCAACTCTTATTGAAGATTGGATGACATAATTTTGACGTTTAAAGGTCTATAACTTCTAAGCTATTAAAAATACGTCAAAAAGTTCCGAATGAAACTTGTAGAGGATTTTACGTTCTAAAAATGCGATAATAGCTACTTTCAGTGTTCGAAGTATCGTTAATGAGATATTGGGGGAAAATTAGATCCACGAAATTTTGGCAGGTTATACATCGAAAAATACGAATTTCATCGAAAAATGTTTCAAACAAAAGTAACGCAAAATTTAATTTTCTATAAAATTGATTCTGAGTATTTTTCTCATTAGACGCACCGTTGTTGAGATATTTGACAAAAACTAAATTTCAAGATGGCGGCTGAAGCACAACCTCCACCATCCCGCCAATTTGACTTTGCACTCACGAGATACCCCTAAACATTCTCCAAAAAGAAAATCTTGTATGTAAATTTTTGTGAGAAGAAATTGTAATTTTACTGGAGTATTAAAAATAAATACCCCTGTCGCAGCATCTGCATAACATAGCGAATTTCGAAATATTGGGCACTGGCGGATCTCATCTAAGACCTGTATCCATTTAAAATAATTCAGCTTGCTAAGAGTGAAAAGATTTTCAAAATCAGTTGAGTAGTTAATTTTTGGCGCTTTTTCGCAAAAGGTGCTTGGCGCATATACCCATCTAAACTAGTTTAGCTTTCTAAAAGTAAAAGAATTTTCAAAATCGGCTAGGTAATTTATTTTTGGTATATTTGGGACCCAAGACCCCGAACGGACTTTGTACAGCATAGTGCTATCCACCTAAAATAAGTTAGTTCTCTAGCAATGAGAAAATATTGAGAATCGGTTCGGTAGCTTATTTCTATCCTATATAATATAGGATATTTTATCTTTCTAACAGTAAAACTATTTTTAAAACTCGTTGTGTAGTTTTCTATGCCGCATTTGCATCCACAGGACCGTTGTGAATCTCAGATAACATACTGTACTTATCTAAAATAGTTTACCTCTGCAATAGTGAAAAAATTTTCAAAATCGGTCAGTTATTTTATTTTTGACACTTCTGGGTCCCATGGACTTTGACGGACCTTACATAACGTAATCTATAACTATCTAAAATATGTAGTTTAGCTCTCTAACAGCGAAAAAATTTTCAAAATCGGTCGCTTATTTTATTTTTTACACTTCTAGATCCAATGGACCTTAGCGGACCTTGCATGAGGTAATCTATATCTTTCTAAAATAGTTTAGCTCTCTAACAGTGAAAAAATTTTCAAAATCAGTCGGTTATTGTATTTTTGACACTTTTAGATCCAATGGACCCTAGCGGACCTTACATAAGGTAATCTATATCTATCTAAAATAGTTTAGCTCTCTAACAGTGAAAAAATTTTCAAAATCGGTCGGTTAATTTATTGTTGACATTTTTGAGTCCCATGGACCTTGGCGGACCTTAAATTACGTATTCTATATCTATCTAAAATAGCTTAGCTCTTTGACAGTGAAAAAATTTTTAAAATCGGTCGCTTATTTTATTTTTGACACTTCTAGATCCAATGGACCTTAGCGGACCTTGCATGAGGTAATCTATATCTTTCTAAAATAGTTTAGCTCTCTAACAGTGAAAAAATTTTCAAAATCGGTCGGTTAGTTTATTTTTAACACTTTTGGGTCCCATGGACCCTGGCGGACCTTATATTACGTAATCTATATCTGTCTAAAATATCTAAAATAGCTTAGATCTTTGACAGTGAAAAAATTTTCAAAATCGATCTAGTTCTTTAAAATTTTTTTCCTGGCATATAAACATTATTATTATGTTATCTTTCTATAATATTTAATAATATTATATCATGACATTACCTTCATTATCTTGTTCATTTAAAATTCAATAAAAAAATTAAAAAAATCTTCATTACACATGCTTAAAATATCTGGTTAATTTTAATTTAAAAATACCCCTGTCGCAGCATTTGCATAACATAGCGAATTTCCAATCATAAAAGTTACTTTTTTTCGAAAACCCGCTTACCTAGAATAATGGTTCAAAATGTATTTTCTGTGATTTTCTTGGTTCTTTACCACAATGTAAAAAAAATTGGAAAAACTTTTAAATTTTGGCAAATTGTTTGCAAAAAAACTCATTTTTTTGAGGTTTTTGGAATTGGACGTGTCTGACTGGAGAACTCATACAAAATTTTTGGACTTCCAACGTTTTATTGTTTTATTATATTTGCATCCCAAGCTAGTATCTATCTTATAAATATAACAAGTTTCATCCAAAATGAATTTTTCGAATATATAGGCACTTAAATTTTCGAAATTTCTAAATTAATTTAAAATAGAGTTAGTCTCCAGAAATTTTGTATTATGGTAAATTTAATGTAATAAATGACAAGTATATAAGTATAGTAATTATAAAGCATTCGCATAGAACAATAGTTTTAAGTATACATGCACATAAGCAAAATAATTTTTGAATTTTCCTGAAGGAAGGAAATATTTTCCCGTAATAAAAAGTATCCTAAATGTTGACGCAGGTAATAAGTTATCACTACACCAGATTTCATAAAAATCCGTTCAATAGTTTTCGCGTAATATGTGCACATGCTCAAAAAGTTTTTTTATTTTCCTGTGGGAATGAGCCACTTTCCCGAAATAAAAAGTATCTGAGATGCGGACTCAGGTAATAAGTTATCACCACACCAAATTGCATCAAAATCCGTTCAATAGTTTTTGCGTACTGTATGCACATGCTCAACATGGTTTTTCCATTTTCCCGTGGGAATGAGACATTTTCTCGAAGTAGAAAGTATCTTAGATGTTGATCCGGGTAATAAGTTGTCGGCACACCAAATTTCATTAAAATCCATCCAGTAGTTTTTGTGTGATGCGTGAACAGACGAACAGACAGACAGACAGACAAAAATTTAAAAAATCGCTGTTTTGATATCTACATCGATAACTATTTACAGTATCTGCACAATTTTTAAAAAATATTCCCTATACAGAAACGGTCTCGTTACATTTGTATTATATGTATAGATTACCTATTAATGGCTCTTTATTTAAAATATTAATTTTTTTTTAAAATAAATCGCCCCCTGTTCTAGGAAATATATATTTTTTAAATTTTTATAAAATTTCTTATGAAAGTGAGCTTCTTAGACAATTTTATTTTGTATTAATGTATTTTATTTTGTATTAATGTGAAACATGAACATTTAAATGTTGGCAATTTCTGTATTGTGGCGTTATCTATCTAGCGCGTTAGTTAACTACTTTATTTAAAAGTTCGAATAAAATTCCAGTCATTTTAATTTTTAATTGTTCAATAACTTCAGTACCTTCAGTATCATAAAAGCAAGCAAAATAATATTACAATTTATTTATGTAGATACATATATGATGGAAAGTTAAGAAAAGAAAATGTTTTTTTGGAAGTTCGTGTTTAAGGTAAAATCGAAAAAACTTGGAAAATTTAATTAGTAATTAATTTTTTTTTAAATATTTTTAGGTTTGGTTGTAAATGAATCTACTGTTGATCTTTTAATATGATACTGAACTATTCATTATTTAAAATGAAAAATTGTGTACTTATTAGATGATGAAAATAAAAAATTAGTAGTTTGAAAAACCGAAACAAATCGACCGACGTCTTGAAAAAGTCTGTCGGGACACCGGAGCAACGGAGCTAGAACCGTGACAAATCCGGGAAAACCAAGACGTATGGACACTCTACACGGATTGTGAATGTTATAAACTTTAAGTTTTGATTTTTAAGCACATTATGAGTGAAATTGAAAATTAACAACGTGTGAAATTTGGGACATTTTTTTATTTTAGTTAAAGTGCATATAAAATATAATACCTACATGTTTTTATAAAAATGCAAATATAAATAAATGTTTTCTGTTTTTTTTTTTTTTTTTTTTTTTTTTTCTTATTTTAATTGTTATTAATTATTTGGCTTTTTTAATAATTTAGAATTTTTCTGTCAAATGAATAAATTCTGAAAATATGAATTTATGACATAATTTCAGTAAAAGTGAAAATGAAATTTTTCACCCACACTTTTGTAGTGTCAATGTACATCACTGGATCCCAATTTTCAAATGGATAGATAATTTCAGTAGCGTAGAAACTAATTATTAAAAAATGGCAAACCAAATGTGTTTATATGATAATACGTACTTATAAAATTTATATACGTGTTCTTCCGAAAATCGTAAATACCTAATTAACTTTCTCTCGATGAAGTTGGATTGACAAACATTTACATTAGGGATGTTATGGATATTCGTAACCGTAACTAAAACTACCGATATCCGAAATAATTAAATATCCGAAACCGAAAGCGTATACGAAAATGAAAGTTTATAAGTCTAGTAAGTACTTAACACATTAAATATTTCAGTCCCTTTTTGACAATCTTGCCAGAACTTAAACACTTTTTTAAATATTTTTATTGTTAAAATCGAAACGTTATTTTGAAGCCGGTTAAAATTAATATATTTTACATTAAAATGTGTGGTCAATACAATCACCCGCTAGTTAATTATCGCTAGATTTGATGCTAGAAAATTGAGAAAAAACAGGTCATAGAAATTTTTTTTTTATTTAGATTTTATTTGTAATGATTGAATTACAAAATTCAAAAGGATGTTAAAAAATGTGTGTATTCACTATGAGCTTTTGCCTGTAGTAAATCCAGCTGCTCAAAATCGGTTCCAATATATCAGTTGGTCAGGAGGGCATTTGTACATAATTTTAATATTTTCTTTAAGAAATAGTATTTTTTTTTTTAAATACTTGTTTGATTTTTTCAAGGCGAGTACTTTTTACGATGTGTGTTTACCAAATTCTACAAAATAATTAAAAAAAAAAAACATTGTAACCCTACTATTTTGAAATTTTCAAAAAAATATCATGAAAATTACCTCATATATGCTTTTTCTGAGTTAATTATTGAAAAATATTCTATTTTCCGAGATTTTTAAGGTAAAACGAGCAGATGTATGGTTTTTGTTAAACAAATTTCAGATCTTTAATACATTTTTGCCTTAAAAAAATAAATATTTAATATTTTCAAAAATGTATGAAACAACTTGTCAAAATTTAAAATTATTTGTTTTGTTGTCAAAAGAAAAAAAAACTGAATGTGCAAATTTATTTACCACTAAAATGATGGGTTTATACATATAATTATAACGTAGTATTGTCATTTGGATAGAAAATTACGTAAAAATATTATTGTTTGAATATGATTTAACGTAATTTTTATGCGATTGTAGCAAGCTCTTATTAATTTTAGGAAGGTGTAAACATCATCTAAATTCTAATCATATCACATAAAAAACTGCGCCGTGATTTTTTATTTAAAAAAAAATGGAATAGAGATACATTATAAAAACATTTAACTGACAAAGAAAAAGAATATAGCCGAATCGTTAAATTGGATTAAAAAAAATCATGACATGCTACTTAAAAAGCGGTTTTTTTTCGAATTTAGCTCGTAAAAAATGAGACAGAAAAAAAAAGAATGCGAGTGCGAGTGAAATGGAGAACGACATATTTCCTAGTTTTTCTCGAAAAGTAAGTAATTTAGAGCAACGGTATAAAAACATTTTTTATGCATTTTACCTTTTACTAAGGCTTGGTCTAAAAAAAAATTTGAAAAATTGCTTAATTCTGGCAAAAAACTCATTTTGTTGACAAAAAACGCCCGGAAAACCTACTTCTGGGCATCTGACGTGTCTGGCTAACGAACTCATCCAACGATTTGGAAAATCGAATTCGCACACAAAATTTCATAAGCATTAAACGTTTCGTTCGAGAGTTATCGCGCGGATACATATATATATATATATATATATATATATATATATATATATATATATAAATTTTAGTGAATATCATTTTCGTATTCTAGGGACCTCAAAACATATTTCTGATATGGTCTCGGGCTTAGGTCGCACCATGACACCTGGCGTAAAAGCTGAATTTCCAGTTTTGGAAATTCGCTAAAATGAGACAGAGATATGGTATTTATAATATATAGATTTTGAATAACTACCGTTTGTTTTACGTAAAAAAAATGAAATTTTTGTATATGTTATAAGCAAAGAGAGCAAAATAAGGAAAAAGTGAAAATTACGATTTTCTCGAAAACTACTTAACATAGAAAGAAAATTATAAGAACATTTTCTTCATAATTTTTTTCCCTTTTCGTAGGTCTTATGATAGGATCGAATGATAAAAAATGGCCAGAAAACCTACTTCTGGGCATCCGACGTGTCTGGCTAACGAACTTAGCCAAGCCAATTCAGAATCCAGTCCGCACACAAAATTTCATAAGCGTTAGACGTTTCGTTCGAGAGTTATCGTGGGAACACATAAATATATATATATATATATATATATATATATATATATATATATAGTTACGTTTCGTAACAATTAAAGTTAGTTTTTAAAAAATTTATTTTAAGTTTCAAAATACAAAATTGTTTTTACAATATATCACTGGAGTACTCCAGTGTTACTATTGCTAGCTAGATCGAACAAAAATCAGATAATTCACTGAGTTACCTTATTTATAAGTAATTTAGACAAAGAGATTGCTGAATAAGCAAAAATGAGAAAGATGTAACTGTAAAATAATATCATTGCAATTCCTTTGTCTCAATACATTGTATTTAATTATTTAGTAGGTTTTGATGATTAAGCTTTTGTTATTTTTAGATACATGAAAAATTAAATAATTATCTATATGAGTTCCTTATGGGATGAATTATTACTTATTGTCTACATACATTGTACAATTCTTAATATTACAGAAATATTGATTAAATGTATAAAAATATAATATGTATTAATTAAGTGTTAGAGCGGATGTGATGGTTACATAACTCCTCCCCTCTGACTTTCTGGCCTAGACCATATGAGCTTTGGTTCATTGGGATGGCCAGACGGCAAATAATTTATTTGTGTTGTAGGTGATGAATTTGTCGATTTCCATTTATTTCTGATGTATTTTATCACAATGAATATAATAAATGTTGCTATTACGATGCCGAATGCTATATATACCCCGGATATATGTAGGGTTGTTTTGGATTTGAATTCTTCTATTTCTTGTCTATTTTCGATGTGGTAGGAATTAAGTTTTTGCAGGTTGATTTTAGGTAACAATTTTTGTTCTTTAATTTGGAGTTCGTGTAGAGGTAATATATGAAGTTGTTGTGTTTTATTAAGTTCTTGGTTTTTGTACACGACGTTGTTTATGACAATTTCACATTGGTGAAAATAGATGAGTATTGTTCCTTTTACGAACCGTTGGTTAATACCGCAAGTAGTTGAAATTGATTGATTTTTTACGTTTTTCAATATAACGTGTTGTGGTGTTAAACGTTTGACCATTGTTTGTTCGTCGAATTCCTCGTAGATGCAACTTCCAATTTGTCCACGAATTGCATGGTTAAAGCAGTGATCTGATGTAGGTAGCTTAATTAGATCTTCTTTGTCACAGATGTAGATTTTATTTAGCCGTGAGCATTCTTTCTGTGAAAAGTAACTTACATATTTTCCGCTTAGGATATAGGGATAGGGAATTAATATAGATTTGTTTTTAGTGGGTAATGGTTCCAAAAGGTTCAATTTATAAGTATCGTTTTCGAAAATAGGGATGCGAATGTTGAATATAATGTTGGTATCATTATAATAGGCTTGGAAGGTTAATAATTCGTATACTTGATGTAAGGAATTAATAGGTAAGCGTTGGGATTTTAAGATTTTATATGCATGGTCCAATTCGTCAGGAGTTAATATTAAGGTAGGAAGTACATTGAGTTTTGCCAAATTTAGAGCTTGAGCTAGTTGAGCCAAATGTGAATACAAGAGGTCGATATTATAAATTATATGATAAGCGTGTTGTATTGAATTTAGAAAATTTTGTTCACGATTTGTTAAACTACCAGATACTTGTGTTTTCATTGTAGAGAGAATTTTATTTATGGCATCTTGCTGAATGTTTATATGGTTTGATATGTTATTAAAACGTTCAATCATAATTTCATTGATTTTGATCTGTTTGTTATTCCCCGAAATTAAATTGTGTTGATTGATTTTTAAATTATTTATTTCTTTATTTATCGCTAATGCGTCTTCTTCGTCCATGTTACCAGTTATAGTTTTGATGATTGACCCTAAGGCACTGACAAGGGCCCGTTTTGTACGTTTTGGGTAAATTTGTTTAAAAATAGTTTTAAGTTCTTTAAATTTTAACTGAATTATGTTTTTGATAGTCGTGTTAGTCAACAGTTGATCGTCTTCGTTTAAATATTTTAATGAATTGCCAATTTTATCTATATTTTCTCTATAATTTGTAAGGTTAATTATGTGTATAAATTTGCTAAATTCTTGATTAAGTTTGGCTTGTCCTAGTTCTATAGCCACTAGTCCCGGGTTGTTCGTTAGGTCGCGTATCTCGATTTTCTGTGTCGTCACCGTTGTCATTATTGTTAATATTGCCCTGTAACAAAGGTCGTCTTAATTTTTGTTTTGGGATTTTACGGTTTTTGTCGTCTGTTACCGTTACCTTATTATTAGTTTTTACTGTAATTTGTTTAAATTTTGGGTGTAATTTGGAATTATGTTTATTTTCCTGAAAATATGTAGTTTGTTTTTCTTTATAATCAATTGGGGATTCGCGATTACTATTTAGAGTATTAATTTTGTTTTCTTTTTGTTGAATTTGGTTCTGATAAGATTCACGTTGAAATTTTTCGCGTTCTTGTTGTACTATTGCTGGGTCGGCAGTTAATTTAATGTCATATTTACGTCCGAAAAATAATTCATATGGTGTACATTTAATCGCGGTATGAATTGAATTATTATAAACAAAAACTGTATGTAGCATTTTTAAATCAGCTGAGCTGCTTTTATCAGTTGCATGTGTGATACGATATTTTTCAAGGATAGAAGAATGGAATCTCTCTACAGGAGAATTTGATGTTGAACTTCTAACAGCTGTTATGTGTATATTAATACTATACGTGTCACAAAATTGTCGAAAACGTATTGAGTCAAATCCTTTTTCTGAATCGACTACAACATTTTTAGGACTACCGTATTGGGATATGTATTGTGCTAGAGCCTCAAGGATATGGGATGTATTTCTTGTTTCGATTGGGTATGCTTGGCCAAAACGTGAAAATTTATCTACAATTGTTAAATATATTAATTTGTCCAAATAAAATATATCAATGTGTACAATTTCGAGTGGCTGTGACGGTGTTTCTGTTAATTCAAAATTTTGTTTTGGTGGTCGTCTGTCATATTTATTTTCGTTACATAATTTACAATTATTAACATAATAAGAAATTTTTGATTTTAAATTTGGAAAGTAATGTTCTCTTCTAATATGGTTAAAAGTTTCGTTAATTCCTGTATGTCTAAAGTCATGATATTTTTTTATTAATTCGTCTTGTTGGTCATCTTCTAAAACGTCTTCTAATAGTTTAGTTGCTCGAATAATTTTGTACTGTTTACCTTGAGAGAAATAATCAGAATATATTCTTTGAATTTTAATAAATAATTCGTCATCAGGACAGTATATAGCTAAAGTTACCTTCGGTGGAATGTTTTCTTTTATAATTGAGATTAAAATATCGTCGTCGTCAGCAGAAAGTGTAATTGTAATACGTCGACGTGTATTAAAAAGAATTTGGAATTTGCGTTTAGTTGCAGTTTGAATGTTTTCATCTTTTAATATGATTAATTGATTTTTAAAATCATTAAGGGGGTTTTCAGAGATTCGAATTAAGGAGGTATCATCCTCTGATGCACTATGTACTGTTTGTGTAGAAGTGTCTTGTGTAGAAGTGTCTTGCGTAGAATCGTCATTAGTATGGGGGTTACTGTCAATTATAATTCGTGAGAGGGCGTCTGCGTTAGTATTTTGTCGACCTGGTTTGTGTATAATTTTGTAGTCAAATTCTTCAAGTTTAAGTCGCCATCTTACTAATTTACTGTTTGGTTCTTTAAGTGACATGAGCCATCTGAGTGGTTGATGGTCAGTAATTATGGTAAATTTTCGTCCGTATAAGTAAGGCCTGAAATATTTGGTTGCCCATACGATCGATAAAAGTTCTTTTTCTATGGTAGAGTAATGCGATTCTGAGTCGGTTAAGGTCCTAGAAGCGTAACATATTGGGTTATCTTTACCAATAGGTCCTTGTGAAAGGACTGCTCCGATTGCTACATTGCTTGCGTCCGTTGTCAAAATAAATTCTTTGTTAAAGTCTGGATAGGCAAGGATTGGATCGTTTGTCAAGAGGTCCTTACATGTTTCGAAACATTTAAGGAACTCGGGTGTATGTTTAACTGTTTCACCTTTCTTCAAACATTTAGTCATTGGTTTTGTTAACCTAGCGAAGTCTTTAATAAATTTCCTGTAGTATCCAAGAAGTCCCAGAAAAGATTTAATATCTTTTTGTGTTTTTGGTACAGGGAATTTCCTAATAGCAGCTACTTTATCAGGATTAGGTTTTACACCTGCTTCTGATACTATGTGTCCCAGAAAAGCTACTTCCCGTTTTAGAAATTCGCTTTTGTCTAACTGAATTTTTAAATTTGCGTCTTTTAGTCTGCTAAAAACTTTATCGAGATTAATAATATGTTCTTGAAGCGAAGTGGAAAAGATAATTATATCATCCATGTATACAAGACAAATTGTACCTTGTAGATCTTTTAGAACGTTATCCATAACTCTTTGGAAAGTTGATGGAGCGTTTTTTAGTCCAAATGGCATGCGAACATGTTCGAAATGTCCATGGTCTACAGTAAAAGCAGTTTTCTCAATGTCCCCAGGATGAACTTCTATCTGATGGAAACCAGATGCTAAGTCTAGAGTAGTGAAATACATGCATTTACCAAGTTTGTCTAGTATATCTGTGATGTTTGGGATTGGATATTTATCCCCTATAGTTTTTTCGTTAAGTTTCCTATAGTCCACTACTAATCGCCATTTTCGTACTCCACTTTGGTCTAGTTTTTTAGGAACTATCCAAATTGGACTACTCCAAGGAGAATAGCTTGGTCTTATGATGCCTTGATGGAGCATCTTATCAATTTGCTTCTTAACCTCTTCCTTATGAATATAAGGATACCGATAGGATTTGGTATAAACGGGTAGATCGTCAGTGGTTTTTATTTCATGTTTAATTTTATTCGTAAATGAAAGATCTTGACCCTCTTTATAAAAAACATCCTCATATTTACGACAAAGTTTAAACAAAGCTTGTCTTTCTTCGCTATTTAAATGTTCGGTCCTAATAAGAGATTCGATCGGGGGTAATTCCGTGTCGTTATCAGTTTGAAATTGGTTAAAGTTACAGTCAATAATTTCGTGATTTAAAATTTCTACTTTCAGTGGCTGTTCGATTAAAAATTTTTGTGCACTGTTTGTGTGATTTAAAACAGGTGCGAGAATATGCCAATCTTTAACATTGTATACGCCAGAAGGAATCGAAAATTTATTTTGAATTTTAATGTCATGTACTAATACGTCGCCTGATTGTACGTCTGTTGGAATTTTGACTAATTGTTTACAATTTGGTTCAATTATGTGTATGCCACTTGTGATGTTGGGTTTGAACAACAATCTATTTGTAGAAAATGGTGTTATTAATCGTTTACCGGGAATATCAATTTGAGCTTGAAGTTGGTTAAGTATGTCAAGTCCAATAAGTCCGTCAAAGTAACCGTGAAATCGTAAAAGAAGAAAATCTATTGTACCGTCTTGATTGAATTCACTAAAAATGGGTAATTTTGCCTTTTTTGTTACATTATATGATCCTAAAAGTGATTTAATAGTGGTAGGTTTAATTTCGGTTGTAAGGTCTGGATGAACTAATTCAGGATTAAGGAAAGAATTTGAAGAACCAGTATCAATTAAAAATTTTAAGGGTGTACAGTCTTTTTGGTCAGTAATATGTATATAGGGTAAAGTAGATTCATGAAGATTTAAATCTACGTATCCAAATTGTTGTCCGAGATTAACCGAAAATTTTGATCATCAATCTCATTTTGATTATTTTGGTCTGTCTGTTCGTATTCGTCTACCAAATAACTGTTTTCGTCATAATTTTCGTCAACTACGTATTCGTCTAATGAACTAAATCCTGATGCTTCTGTGTTAAAAAGTTCGTTTGAAGCAAAAGTCGGTCTACTTTGGGGTTGGAAAATATTACGTCTAAATGGTTGTTGTTGTTGTTGTTGTTGTTGTTGAAAATTAGGGCGTGATTGTTGCTGTTGTGTGTTAGGTTGTCTAATGCTTAACTTATTACTGCCTAAGTCCATAGGTGTTGGTCGCGGTAATTGTTTTGTATTATTTTGTGTGTTGAATTGTCGTAATTGTTGATTATTATTTTGTGTATAAAATGGTCGCGTTTGTTGAATATTATTTTGTGTGTTAAACGGTGTATGTGTGGTAAACTGTTTTTGGTATTGTTGGGGATTATGAAAATTGTGTGTTCTAATCGGTACAGGTGCGGATATTGGAGGTTTAACTGTAATTTGTTGATATGATTTTTGATGGTAGTGAATATTTTGCTCTTTAATAGCGTATTCAAATGCGTTTTGAATTGTGTCTGGGTTTCTTGCACGTACGACTGACCCAATAGGTTCTCTAAGTCCAGCTAAAAATACATCTTTTGCCAAATTTTTAAATAATTGTAATTTAGAATTTATTGCGATGGAATCATTTTCGTTTAATTTGGTGAAGTTAACTAATGAAGAAAGTATTTCGATTACTTTCGCATAAAATTCTTCCATTTTCTGATTTTGATTTTGTTTTAAGCTGTAAAGTTCCCTAATTAAGTTAGTCTCGTTTCGTTTGTCCGCATAGTGTGAAATTAAATTTGCTTTGATTGATTGCCAATCTGTCGGAGTACCGTACATGTTTAAAATTTCGTTAGCCTCTCCTACGATTTTATTACGGATAGCCCGTATCCATAATTTACCGTATCCCTGTGTCCAATCGACACTTACGCATGCTATGATTTCATCAACATTTTCAATAAAATCATGCAAAGTTCTCGGATTTCCATTAAATTCAGGTAGGAATTTAATTGGATCTGGTATTCTAAATGCTTCGAGCACTTGTGAGAAGCCACTAACTGCATTTTCGTTTACTTGCATTTTTGTACTGTTATAATATTTATTAAAATCTAAACTTTCTAAACTAATTGAATTATTTGTATTTGTATTTAAATTATTTGATTGAACTGTTTCAATATTACTATTACTAATTAAATCTAAATTAACGTTGCTTATCGTATCCTCCGATATGCTCACGTTTGACTCAACTATTGCGTTTTCTGCGCCGTTTAGTTGAGGGATTTTCGATCTAGGATATGGTCTGTGTGACAATTTAAACAATTTTGATTTTACGATGAAAGACATACGAAAAAGGAAAAAGCAGGAACAAAAAATATAAGCAGCGAAAAATATGCAATTTACTCTACTTACAGAATGCTCCAGTAAATTTCCATTCCTCGTAGATCCGTTGTTGTATGAAGGATTGAAATCCACGCACTGCTAACCAGAGTGTACCACAATTCTTAATATGCCGTTAAGATTGAATTGTTTCCTTGAGAAACCGTCAATTCCACAACTCACGATATCACCAATACCGGTAACAATGCTTACAACAATCCTACCGACTGCGCCAGTTACGTTTCGTAACAATTAAAGTTAGTTTTTAAAAAATTTATTTTAAGTTTCAAAATACAAAATTGTTTTTACAATATATCACTGGAGTACTCCAGTGTTACTATTGCTAGCTAGATCGAACAAAAATCAGATAATTCACTGAGTTACCTTATTTATAAGTAATTTAGACAAAGAGATTGCTGAATAAGCAAAAATGAGAAAGATGTAACTGTAAAATAATATCATTGCAATTCCTTTGTCTCAATACATTGTATTTAATTATTTAGTAGGTTTTGATGATTAAGCTTTTGTTATTTTTAGATACATGAAAAATTAAATAATTATCTATATGAGTTCCTTATGGGATGAATTATTACTTATTGTCTACATACATTGTACAATTCTTAATATTACAGAAATATTGATTAAATGTATAAAAATATAATATGTATTAATTAAGTGTTAGAGCGGATGTGATGGTTACATAACTATATATATATATATATATATATATATATATATATATATATATATATATATAAATTTTAGTCAATATCATTTTCGTATTCTAGGGACCTCAAAACATATTTCTGCCATAGTCCCGGACTCAGATTGCGTCATGAGACCTACTGTAATAGCTGAATTTCGAGTTTTCGAAATTCGCTAAAAGAATTTGAAAAAATACATCTATTGTTTTATTATTATTCTTTTTTTTTTATTACCGCTAACCACCATAAAGTTGTTAAAAATATAACAAAAGGATGATCTTTCAAAAATGGTCATTGATAATAGTAAACGGACATTCTAATGCACACTTTTTAAAAAAAAGTAAGCATGAACTACGTTGAGTTTTATTTTCATATGACTTACATATTATCCTTTTTGAAGTAAAGTCGCCATATTGGTTAGAGATGTATGCCCAGTCAAACTGAGTAGTACATCTAAAATTTTTTTTAAATTTATCATAATTATTAATTATTACAAGAAACACTTATTTTATGAATTAAAATGAGTACTTTATAAGAAATTATATCAATTAATAAATTGTTTCTATAAAACAAAGATTTAATTTGACTATGGTTGGCGTTAGATTTAACAGCTAATCAGAAGTTACTTTTCTGACAGCTGACATATAGAGTATGTTCCATTTAGAAAACACTGTGTGACACAGTGCATTTTCTTTTTTTTCTTCACAAAAAAACTAATTTTTATACCCTTACCTCCACCATTTTTATACCAAAAAGAACATGATTTTTCTTGTTTTTTAACAGTTTCGTTCGGCTTAAAATCTCTCCAAATAAACCCAGAGGGCTGAAAATCGTTCAGCTTTGTGATTTTTAATTTACATGTGGTTTTTGGTCATACTATACCAAAGAAATCGAGTGCTTAAAGTTTCAGTTTAGCTGAACGATTAGTGAACATATCAAAACTGCGTGTGTTGAAATGCAAACAAAAGTTTGTCATACGTAGTAGTGTCTCACAAGCACTCGATAATATTTGAAATTAGAATTGTAACTGTTTCTCGAATCAGAGAGAGTACTAATACACATAGGTGATTGAATGGCTGTCCGGCTCGGCCGCTTACCGAGCATGGGATCGTTGGTGTAGAGGTCAGCACACCTGGCTAGTTACCATGAGATCCTGGCTTCGATTCCCGGCCGATCCGGATAATTTTTTCAATCACTTTGTGATTTTTAAGTAATCATTATTATTAGACTTGAAAAGTAAGGTAAGAATTTTTCACCATAATATTTTTATCAGTTAAATATTAGCAATTATAAATTATTATAACTATATCAGAAATTATAAGGAATTACTAAAAACAGGAATTGATATCCAAAAAAGGCAAAATATAAGTATTAATTTGATACTCACATCACGGAAAGCTTATATTTTCTCGTTTCCCACAGTTCAGGTAAGGATTTGTGAGTTAAAAGGTCTACATATGGAAAAAGAAGGTTGTTTTAAAAATTTCCAATGTAGATAATTATCAGCGAAATATTTAAAAATTACATCTAGATAGAAGTAGTAAAACATACATAAGTAAAAATAAAGTACAGGAGCAAGAAAAAGTTTTTTTTTGGTGTAAGTTGGACTTTTATTTTTTATTCGAAATTTTTGAAGTATATTTTTTTAAAAAAAGGTGATAATCCTAGTTGTCTTATAGCTTTCAAGTTATTAGCAGCCAGCTCGTTGTAAATAAACTTAATTTTACGTTAAAATTAGTGGTCATTGCTAATAACAATAACGCAAAGACGATCTATTTTCGATCGAAGGATTTATAATTATAACGAGAAGTATAATTTAGCAGGTAAGATGTTTGGGGGTGAGTCATTCCTTGAATTGGAGAATCTCATTTCTACGTTATTTAAATTGTCGGCATAGTCATCTCCTACTTACTTACCCTTAGATTTAATATTATGAAATTATGCAAAAACAGATCAGATCACATTTTAGTATTTCTTTTTTTATCCCCTTTTAGTAGAATTAACCTCTAATCATCCTTGATAGCTTCCCTGACAGCTCTTTAAAAAAGAGCAACATCGCTAATTTAAACTTTTGATCTAGATAGTCTATATTTTACAGTTTTCGAAATATCTGACAATTTCGCTCTAATTTTTGAAGGACAATTTCACCTCTTTAAATTGTTTTTCTATCGAAATATACCAATATAAAAATAAACTATTGTGTTGGGTTGTAAAATGGAAAGTTAGGGGTGAAAAAAATTAATTTTAGTTCCGACCAGAATGACATATCTATAGATTAAGACTAATTAAGAATTTTTGTTTTCAGATGTCCCCAAGAGTAAAAATCACCCGGGCCATCCATGTCCTTTTTTTTGAGGCGCCAACTTCAAGTGATAATAATAATAATAAAACAAAATTTAATTTATTAAAAAACTTTTTTTTATTACCTTGAGATGTAAATAAAAACATTAAAAATTCAAAACTTTTCATTTGTACTTTCTAAAAAAAAAAGGCTCCTAAAAATAGGCATGAAAAACAGCGCGAGTTACCAGACTACTACCAAACTGTATTTACCCGTTAATGAACTTTAGTATTTTACCATTATCACTGTAAACATTTAATATTTTTAGTCGAATTTTTCAACTGAAAAAATTACGATAAGAACGGCGAGAGGCAAGAGTAGGGGCGCTATCTGTTTTCGGACACGTAGAACACGATTATGTAGAAAAAAAATGTCATATATATATATATATATATATATATATATATATATATATATATATATATATATATATATATTCCCGCTACCTTTTAACATGTGTAGGGCCCCCTACGGAAGTTAAGAGCTGAAATTTGGTAAGTGGGGCTCATTTTCGAGGCACCTCATACTATCAAAGTGGGGTCAAATTTTGGATCCGACCCAAACTTTAGGGGGGTGGTGGGGGTAACAAAACAATAAAACTTTTCTAAACCGTTTGAAAATAATGTTTCGGTTGATTGTCTACAACATATCCAAAATTCAGCATCTTCGATGATTTGGAGGGAGTAGAGGGGGAAAAAACGATTTTGGCTGGATTTAACACGCCCCCAGCCCCTCAGAATTAACGTAGGGGGTTGAAATGTGGTGTGTTGATAGAGTTTATACCTAGGTTGTGCTTTTTGGAGGTTTTAATATTTTACCCCCACCCCCTCATTTTTAAGCTACAATTTCATGCTTTTTCGACGTTTTCGAAGTTTGTACCACTCGCACAGGTCACCCAAATAAACCCAGAGGACTGAAACTTTGTATTCGGATTGAGTTAGTATCAAGGGGGTACCTTTTGGGGGTCTCAACTTTTAACCCTTACCCCCCACCATTTTTATACCAAAAAACATGATTTTTCTTGTTTTTGAACAGTTTTGTTCGGGTCAAAATATCCTCAAATAAACCTAGAGGGATGAAATTTTGTGTACAGGTTAAGTTAATAGCCACCTACTGCTTTTTGGAGGTTTAAACTTTTAACCCTTACCTCCACGATTTTTACGCCAATATTTCCTTGATTTTTTTGATTATTTTCTAACACGCCTAGAGACTCTCTGAGTAAATCTAGAAGGCTGAAATTTTGTACATGTACTAAGTTAATATCCAGTTAGTGCCTTTTAGGGATTCCACATTACTTTTCCCTCCACTTCTCCCATTTTTACATCGGAATTCAATGGCATTGTTAAATGTGTTTGAAATGTTTTATTTGTATTCTAAGACAAATAGGCGGGTAGTAATTTTAAGAATTTTAAAAAAAAGATGTACTTACTTTTATAACAAATGCAATACATAAATATTAAGTAATTTAAGCATGTTGTTAAAGTCACTGTTTATTTATAAAGTAGGAATTTTGGATTTTTATTTCTAAATTGAAATTTTGGATTTTTTTGGAAAGAAAAAATATCTTCATAAAGGCCTTCCAGTTTACTATTTAAGTTCCTTTTTTAATATTTAAAAGTAAAACACAAAGGCAATTGGCGGATAAGCATGGGTAGGAATACACTCGTACGAATTGTGTTGGCTTTTTTCCTGCTAACTGCTATCGGCACCAAATTGAAATTCAGCCCTGAAAAACTTAAAACATTTTTTTAAAGCCCCGATCAGCCGGATACTCATCGTCAGTTTTGAAACCACCAAAATGACAAATCGCTTGTAGTCTTTCAATCACATTTTGCTTGTAGACATTCAATACCGAAGATGAAGGGAAAAATTCGACTTCAGTGATGGGGCCCCGCTGCTCACGGCGTTTTATTTTTTATTTTATAATGAATTTTGTATTTTTATTGTTAACAGTTAAATATTATTTTATTCAATCTTTGGAATTACGTCTGTGTAACCCTTCTGCGCTATTTAACTGCGTCTCGAAATCTAAAAATTGCAGAATCTTTTAGCTTTAACTCAGCCACAGCTACCAGCTTTCACGACCAACCTCAGTCACTACATTTGGTGGCACTAGTGATATCATCAAGGGAACCACCAAGCTACCTACTCCTGTATTTTACAATTGATGGCAACGGTGAGATTGTTCAAAGTAACCACCAAGCCATCTACCCCAGTTATTACGCACATTAAAGCCCCAAAACGAATTATTTTATACAAACTCGTCTTAGATACGAGTCACAGTCATTCATATTGCTATTTCTCACTCAGAGAATATGAAAGACTTTACTTTTGAAATACATTATGGGCGTGGCTTAATATTTAGATCAATTTATTTCATTAAATATTGATTTACGGGAGGGGAGCATTAAAATTTACGGCCGATTACATAAGGTATCTAAACATATTCCTGTATAAATTTTCTGATTTTATCCTATGTTTCGAATTATATTTGAAATAGCATAATCTGTTTATATGAGATTTCAGATTTCACAGGGATAAAGATACGATTTTAAAAAAAATTTAATAATTTTTCTGTTTTCTTTTTTGTTTTTCCTTCTAAAGTACTTACCCGAATTTCGACTGATATTCTTGATTCTATACTATTGTTTGAAACAGTACAGTAAAATGGACGAATACTGAATCTGGACGGCAAACCGGCGAAATAACCCTACAAGAGTCCAAACGTTTCATAATAATTACAATACTATCATAATAACTGCAAGTAACGTCCGACCAATGGAAAACGAAATATTTGCGAAATACCGTTAACTTTGCGAAATACTGGTAACTTTTGTCCTTGAATAATTTTTTTATCAAATATAATATCGATGGGGAATTTTTATGCGCCATTTATAATGCCAGACTATATTAAATTTTTCTGTAGTTTCTTCTTACTTGAATATAAAATTGTTGGAGTATATGAAGTATATTAAAAAAAAATCGAAATTTTTGAGTTTTGGTAGTATTTTATTTTTATTGAAAGCAAAATTAAAAATTATTCATTTTACAATTCTGAAGAAATTTAATAGATTATGTTTTCATTTAATTGCAATTAAATATGCTTAAAATTAATAAATAAAAAAAATTACTTTAATCGAAGTCTAATCTGTGCTAGTACTATAATCACTTCTAAATATGTATTTTAATGACAATAGTTCATGTTTTGGAGTATAACGTTCAATACTATTTAAATAACTTTTATAGTTTTCACTATTTTCATCGGAAAATAGATGTGAAATTTTTGATCCAAAAGTGTTGAATAATTTTCCTTTTGTTTGTTTGGCTTGAATTTTGTATTTTAATGTTGTTGTTTCAAAGGTTTCTTTTACAATAGAAACACTAGTTGACGTTTTTGAAATTGTGTTATTATTGTTCTTATTCAAAGATGATTCATATAGTTTTATGAGATTAGGACTGCTTTTCGATATTTGCTTCTTTTTTACATTAATCAGTTTCTGGATTGATAAAATACTTTCCGAATCTGATCTTTTGAGAAATCTTCTTCTATTTGAACGTTTATTTTCTTTATGTATTGTATGCGTATTTATTTCGTTTTTATTGTATTTCTTGTTGCATTGACTTTCTGTACAAGTGGAAATTAATGTACTGTTACTAGCATTTAAATGATTTTTTCCAAATGAAATATCGGAATTTTTGAAACGTTTCAATGTTTTTGAAGAGTTGTGTTTAATTTTTGTCTGTTTATTTCCCAAACTTGTACTTGGTATTAACATTTCGTTATATATGTTATCTCCAAAATCATGATTTACATTATTTTGAACGCGAATTATATCTTCGAGTCTGTAATCTAAAAATAAAGAAATTTACGTCTAGAAAATACGTCTAAAATTTACGTCGGAAAAATACGTCTAGAAAAAATAAGGTTTGGAGTCAGAAAAATTATAGTAGGAGTTACGATTTTTTGATACACATTGTACTAATAGTAACGGTTAATGTACGAATATTAGTATACAAAAATTCACCAAGTGCGTGTCGAACAAGCATTAAGTCAGGATTCCGTAGTCAGTAGCTAATTTTTCACAATTTTTGGGATAAAATATAGAAAATTTGAATATATTTATTACGGTTTAGTATAAAAATAAATAGACGTATTCGGTAATGTTATACATACTTACATATTTCCTATTATACTCATTCACTATATGTGTAATAATGAGTAAGTATCGGATATTTTTCGGATCAAACAGCATTCGTGTTTTGTGTATGCAGGTATATCGCACTTGATGTGATTATTGTGAATAAAAACGAACAGATATTTTGATAAAACATACATATATACTATAGTAATTGTAAATAAAAAAAACCTTCTTTATGTGATTTTTCCGCCTCATTCCGCCAAATTTTTTTCACGAAAAATGTCCAAAACATCGTATACGGTTTCACGAAATTTCTTAAAAATAAGATGTTTCGTTCTTGAGTTATCGTGCGGACACACACATATATATAGTAACATCCTGTACAATATGGACATCCTATATATAAAATAATTGCTTATTTTGCTAATCCAGATCTATATTTTAATTGTTATCTTATAAAATGCTAATTTTGCACAATCTTTAATTTCATTGTTTTAATTATAATTTTGATACATTGTAATAATTTAAAATATCATGTTTCTTTACTGGAACCACCAACTCTGAGTGATTATTCTAGAACAATCATAAAAAGATATAAATAGAGGAATCTCACAAAAGAAATTAGTCTTGTTGCGTCAATTTAAAGATATTGGATCACTCCGTGTTGGTACAAAAGTATATTGTACTTTAATTTGGGATAATAAAATTTTTTAAAAACTCAAATTATCATCTCGATAATTTAACTGGCGCAGTCGTGCGGATTTTTAACGCGTATTAAAAAGTCGTATAAGTGGTTAAACTCGCGAAAACGCATTTTAAAAGAATATTAAAGTGCAATTTTCGAAGCTGAAGAGAATATTTGGCTTTGGAGGGTTTCCCGAATCTACGACAGTGCGCGGAGAATCCAGAACCTACAATCAACCACTCCAGAATACGGGACGAGAGGACATCGCCCACCAGCAGTTCCTTGGTGAAAGCACATCATCGAGAGGACCAATGGTTGCATTATTCTGGCTCATGTAAGTCGATTTTCTTGCAATTTTTATTCATTGGAAATTAAATGCCTACATTTCCTAAACCAAAACTATCCCTTACACGTAGCGATCCTTATCCACGCAACATTTCTCACGATATTACTAACGCCGCTGCAAACGGAAGTAATATTGATTCTGCTAGTTATTCGTCAGGGAATACGACGAGTAATATTAGCGAAAACTTAGCTTTAGGAAACAGTACCACTAATTTAAATATTTCAAATCGAACAAATAATTCTAATTTAGTTAATAATTCAAATAATACAATGGCAACGCCAACAGATATTTTTAATGCATTACGAATTCCCGACGCAATCAAAGATTTGCCCAATTTTGATGGTAATACACGATTATTATACGATTTTATTAATAATGTCGAGGAAATTTTATGTTTAATTCCCGATGTAAATGGTACTAGTTACGGAAAATTATTGCTTAGAGCCATACGTAATAAAATTACTGGTCAAGCAAACGAAATTTTAAATATGTATGGGACCCCTATCGATTGGACCCAAATAAAAACAAATTTAATAACTCATTATTCTGATAAACGTAACGAAACGAGCTTAATTAAAGATTTACACAATTTAAAACAAAATAATCAAACGGTTGAAGCTTTTTATAGCAATGTAATTGAAATATTGTCCACAATTTCAAATCATGTTAAGATTCATGAAAACAACAATGATGTTAAACAATCAAAAATAAATTTATATAATGAAATGTGTTTAAATGTTTTCTTATCTGGCTTGAAAGAACCTTTAGGGTCAACAATCAGAGCGATGAAACCAAATACATTAGCGGAAGCTTTTGCATTTTGTATCAAAGAACAAAACATTTATTATACCAAATCTCAAAACATACAGAACACAAACATCAATAAACACAAGCCAATTACACATGTAAATAGTAATAATAATAATTACAACACTCGTACACACTCTAATCAAAGTCACGTAGGTGTACAACAGATGCAGTTCAGACCGCGTTATCAACAACAGCCATTTAATAGAATTCAAACACAACAGACACCGTACAGACCATTTCAGATAAGACCCGTAAATAATTCATTTCAACAAACTAATT
Source organism: Brachynemurus nebulosus (assembly GCA_035578155.1). Taxonomy (NCBI): domain Eukaryota; kingdom Metazoa; phylum Arthropoda; class Insecta; order Neuroptera; family Myrmeleontidae; genus Brachynemurus; species Brachynemurus nebulosus. The sequence goes on along the minus strand of JAPWDM010000001.1, from coordinate 118,927,355 downwards.
CAAAAATTAATACCCAACAAATAAAACGATTTAGGCCTGAACCTATGGAACTTGGAAGTAGTAGAATAAATATTAGACCTCAACCTTCTACCTCACAACCCCATAATAACCAAAACCGTACATTTGCACCCTCATCTCGACCTACATTTACAAGTGAAGAATTATTTAATAACGAAAATTATGAAAACTTAGATCAATACGAAATTACTGAAAATATTTCTGACGAAAATTTTATTTCTGACGATTATAACGAAAACGATACAAATTTAATTAGTGAACATGAAATTGACGATTCAAATTTTCAACTTGCTTGGAACAACAATTCGGATACTTAGATCTTAATAGTCATGGTAACACACTCCCTTACATTCATATTAAATCCCCTACAGGCAAAAATTTAAAGTTTTTGGTCGATACTGGCGCCTCAAATTCATTTTTGAGTCCGGAACATGTTAACATAAACCACACTACAACAATTGAACCGATTGAAATTAAAGCAGTTCTTAACACTTACTATTTAGATAAGAAAATAACTATACCAATGTTTAAAGAATTTAATCAACCTAACGACACATTAGACTTTTTAATATTTAAATTTCACCAATACTTTGATGGTTTAATAGGACTTGACACTTTACGAAAAATTAATGCAAACATTGATATTAATAATAAGTTATTAAAAACAAAAAATTCTAAATTAAAACTCTTATCAAAACCAAATTTTATGTCTGGTAAATATCTTACAGAACCTTTTTCAAAAACTTTAGTAAAATTACCTATTGACATACAATCAGGCGAATTTATTTTAAAAAATACTTACATAGAAAATAAATTTTTAATTCCAGAAGGTATTTATTCAGCAAATGATTGGCATTTTGTCTGTCCAGTAATTAATTTAACTAATAAAAAACAATTATTATTCGTAGAGCAACCGCTTAAAGCTGAAATCTTGAATCACGAATTAATACAGTTTAAAGAAAATCAAATCAGTCCGCAATCTCAAAATTCAAATAATAGAATAGACAATTTAATTAGAGTAGATCACCTTAATAAGGAAGAAAAACAAAAAATAATTAATTTATGTAGACAATATGATGACATTTTCCATCAGGAAGGACAGGACTTAAGTTTTACTAACGAAATTAAACACCACATAAACACGAAAGATGACATTCCCATATATACTAAATCTTACCGATACCCTCAAATCCATAAAGAGGAGATACGAAAGCAAATTGACAGTCTTTTAAAACAAGGAATAATTAGACCGAGTTATTCACCTTGGTCTTCACCTATATGGATCGTTCCTAAAAAGACCGACGCTAGTGGCAAAAAGAAATGGCGACTTGTAGTGGACTATAGACGGTTAAATGAAAAAAACTATTGACGACAAATATCCCTTACCAAATATTACAGACATTTTAGACAAATTAGGACGTTGTATGTATTTTACTACTTTAGATCTGGCAAGTGGATTTCACCAAATTGAAGTTCATTCTAAAGACATCCCTAAGACCGCATTTTCTGTTAACAATGGACACTACGAATACCTTAGAATGCCATTTGGATTAAAAAATGCTCCGTCCACGTTCCAAAGAGTAATGGATAACGTTTTGCGCGATTTACAAGGAACAGTCTGTCTCGTATACATGGACGATATTATTGTCTTTTCAACCTCATTAGATGAACACATTACTAATTTACAAAAAGTATTTGACAAACTTCGCAAAGCTAACCTCAAAATTCAACTTGACAAAAGCGAATTTCTACACAAGGAAGTCGCATTCCTTGGTCATATAGTATCCTCTGAAGGAGTAAAACCAAATCCGGATAAAATAAAAGCAATTCTAAATTTTCCTTTACCAAAAACACCCAAAGAAATCAAGAGCTTTCTTGGACTTCTCGGATATTATCGTAAATTCATTAAGGACTTTGCAAAAATTACAAAACCTCTTACACAATGTCTCCGAAAGGGAGAAGAAATTAAAATAACCCCCGAATACATTCAGACATTTGAAACGTGCAAAAAATTATTGACTGACGAACCCGTATTAGCTTATCCCGACTTTGAAAAGGAATTTAACTTGACTACTGACGCAAGTAACATTGCAATTGGCGCAATATTATCACAGGGACCCATTGGAAAAGATAGACCGATATGTTATGCTAGCCGTACGCTTACCAAAAGTGAACAAAATTATAGCACGATTGAGAAGGAACTTTTAGCTATTGTTTGGGCTACTAAATATTTCCGTCCATACCTTTTCGGTCGAAAATTTAAAATAATAACTGACCATAAACCCCTTACTTGGTTAATGTCACTTAAAGATCCGAATAGCAAATTAGTCAGATGGCGTCTCAAACTCGAGGAATTTGATTATACTATTATCCATAAATCTGGAAAAAGCAATACCAATGCAGACGCACTTTCGCGTGTCATAATTCCCGAACTTAACGTAAACGAAACTAACAGTAACACATCTACTCACGTAACTCAACACACGACAGATTCGAACACTGTCCACAGTGCAGACGAAGACGATACTTCATACATTAGAATTTCCGAAAACCCATTAAATGATTTTGGACAACAAATTATTCTTGAAAAAAGACTTAAAATGGCGCATAGGAAATCAAAAATCCTTTTTAGAACAAAAAAACGACAAACATTCCAAATTCCTGACAACAATGACGAAATTTTTATTGAAATCTTTAGACAATTTATACCAACTAAAAAATTCGTTGCCGTATACTGTACCAATGATGAACTATTTAATAAATTTCAAGAAATATATCATCAATATTTCTCTCAAGGCCGTCAATTTAAAATTGTTAGGTGTACCAAATTTTTGGAAGACGTTGAAGACGACGAAGAACAAGACCGTATTATTAGTGACTACCATAAATCCAGTAATCACCGCGGAATCAATGAAACACTTGCACACCTTAAAAGAACATATTATTTTCCAAATTTAAAAAGTAAAATTACGTATTACATAAATAATTGTAAAATTTGCCAAGAAAACAAATACGATCGTAGACCACCGAAACAAAAATTTCAATTAACACAAACTCCAAAACAACCTCTAGAAATTGCTCATGCAGATATATTCTTTGTTGATAAATTAATGATATTTACAATAATTGATAAATTTTCAAAATTTGCTCAAGGTTATATTTTACCAAGTAGAAATAGCATTCATTTAATTGAAGCTCTTTCAAAATTTATTGCTTCATACGGTAGACCCACCATGCTTACAGTTGACTCTGATAGAGGATTTGATTCAATTAGGTTTAGACAATTTTGTGACCGTTACAACATACAGTTACACATGACATCTGTAAGAAGTTCAAATTCGAATTCCCCAATTGAACGTTTCCATTCAACCCTATTAGAAACTTATAGATTAATTCATAATGATCCTGAAAATAAAGAAATGATACCGGAACAAAAATTAATAACAGCTATATTTACTTATAATAATTCCATTCATTCAACCACAAAACATACACCATTCGAATTATTCTTTGGCCGTAAATACGATATTAGTTTAAAACCTAATAGAAATGACATTAACGGAAAACGACAAGAACTATTTGACAAAGTATACGACCATGTACAAAGGAAAAAACATGAAAAAATAATTAAACTAAACATTAATAGAGACGAACCATTAGCCTACACACCCGGTACTAACGCTTATCTCACTGAAAATCCACATAATAACAAAATTCATTCAAAATTTAAACAAATTAAAGTAAGTAAGGACAATAGAGTTACAATTTTAGACAATAAAAATAGGAAATTAAATAAACAAAAATTAAAACGACCACTCAAATTACAGGACGATGTTAACGATGACGATAGCGAAAATAGAGATCCTAGACCAGACGAACAACCCAGGAATCTTGATAATGACCCTAGGCCAGGCCCGAGTTATCAATAACTTCGACCACTACATTCATATTATTAACTTAGAAAATTATAAAGAAAATTTAAGTAACATAAAGAAATCAATTAATATTATTTCACAAAAATTCCCCAACAAAGAATTTGAGGATGTACTGCGTTTAAAATTTCAAGAATTAAATAAAAATCTTCAGATCCTCCTACCAAGAAAAATAGTAAAGAGGGGCTTGATCGATGCAATGGGAATGCTTATCAAACAAATTACAGGTAATATGGACCATAACGACGCTTTGGAAATAAATAAACATATTGAAACATTAAAATTAAATCAAAATAATATAGTTACTCAATTAAACACACAAGTTAGCATAAATTCACAGATGATCGCACGATTTGAAAACATTACAAAACACATAAATAATCAACAAATTACAATCAATAATTATTTACAATCATTATCAAAGAATATCGATTCAAAAGAAAAATATGATTTCAAATTTGTACAATATTTATATAGAATAAATTTTAATATGGGAATACTTAATGAACATATTAAAGAAATAATACAAGCAGTAAATTTGGCAAAACTTAATATAATAGCAGGACCAATTCTACTCCCAAACGAATTAAAATATGCTTATAAATCCTTAACCAAACAGGGAATACCTATAAGATCCTATGAACAAGTCTATGAATTTCTTAAACTACAAGCATACTACAATGATACTAACATAATTTTCAATATAAAAATACCAAATTTCTATCCTGATACCTATCGGTTAAACTATTTAGAATCCTTACCAAATAAAAACTTAAAATCCATAAAATTCCTTAAACCCTATACGGTTTCCAATGAGTATGAATTGTACGAGATTGACACAGAGTGTCCCAGAATAGAGAACATCTACATATGCCAGTTCAAGAACAAGGGAACTAAGTTGAAAAATTCAAAGTGCCTGGGAAGCCTGTTACTTAACCAGCCATCAACATGCGACTACGAGGACTTCAATAATATCACGGAAATCAAACAAATTTACAATAATCATATCATCATTAAAAATTCATTCGATACGAACATCAATTCAACGTGCGGTATCGCCAATCGAAAAATTATGGGAACTATCCTGATTTACTTCGAAAATTGTTCCGTTACCATTAATGGAGTAGCATACGAAAATAAAATAATACAAAACACCGAAAAATTATATCTACTGCCTACATACAATCTTCCAGTCAATACTTCGAACATTCAAGAAAAATTGGACTTAGCCAAATTAAGAAACTTTCATTTGGAAAATCGGCAGAAAATTGAATTACTGCAATACCATAACAACGTTCATACACCGGCAACTTACCTCATGGTTTTGGCAACCATAGCAATCATCATTGGGTTAATAATCTACTACATTAAGAAGAATAAAGAAGAGAATCCGCCAATCCAAGTAACCTACGAACCCACAGCGCCGTCCAGAGAAGTGAAACTTCTATGGCCACCGCTTCAATCTTAGGAGGGAGGAGTAACATCCTGTACAATATGGACATCCTATATATAAAATAATTGCTTATTTTGCTAATCCATATCTATATTTTAATTGTTATCTTATAAAATGCTAATTTTGCACAATCTTTAATTTCATTGTTTTAATTATAATTTTGATACATTGTAATAATTTAAAATATCATGTTTCTTTCCTGGAACCACCAACTCTGAGTGATTATTCTAGAACAATCATAAAAAGATATAAATAGAGGAATCTCACAAAAGAAATTAGTCTTGTTGCGTCAATTTAAAGATATTGGATCACTCCGTGTTGGTACAAAAGTATATTGTACTTTAATTTGGGATAATAAAATTTTTTAAAAACTCAAATTATCATCTCGATAATTTAACTATATATATATATATATATATATATATATATATATATATATATATATATATATATATATATATATATATATGTGTCCGCACGATAACTCAAGAACGAAACATCTTATTTTTAAGAAATTTCGTGAAACCGTTTACGGTGTTTTGGACATTTTTCGTGAAAAAAATTTGGCGGAATGAGGCGGAAAAATCACATAAAGAAGGTTTTTTATTTACAATTACTCTATATTAACTAGTTTCCGAGAAAAACGTACTTTTGTAAATGGAAATTCGCTATGTTATGCAGGATGCTGGGACAGGGGTATTAAACTAAATTATTGTAAATATTTCAATATGCAATTTTAAGGAAATTAGTCTAATGTGGCAACAGGAGCTTAATACACCAATTTGTAAGAAGCTAATAGATTACAATAGTTACCAAGAAATTTATTCATATTTACACAGTGAGTATTCTTTAAAATTTATTTTTAATAATATTGAAGAAATTTTACAAAATCCAAATAATCATACCGATACTTGGATAAAATTTGCGACTTTAATAAAAATAAAAATGGAAAATATGTATGAAGAAGTATCTGATGTAGAAGATGTAAATGAAAATCAAGAAAAATTATTGAAAAGGCCATTGGAAGATAATGTTTCAAGTTCGAACGATGATGATGATAATGGAGAAACTAAAAGACAGAAGTTAATGGAAAAATTGGATGGTATGGCTATTAAAATAACTTTCGAGAAATTATTACGATTAACTGTTGTGTGTATATTCGCGAATTCTTACAAATTTCAGAATTTTTGGCTACATTCGATAATAACTTTGAAGAAATTATTAATGGACCAAAACAAAACTGTAATAAAAGCAATAATGAGTATTGGAAAATATTTTCAGAAGACATTTCAATCGAAAAAAATTTACCTGCCAATTGGGAAAAATTTTTCAAGATTTACAACGCCGAGGAATTTTGCACACAGTTATTCCCTGCAGAAACGATACAGAACGTGAAAAATATATTTCAACAATTAAAGATCGAACTAAACAGCAATATCGTGGAGAACTCGTTATCTGTTCCTATCATCAAATGTGGTAAAATACCACATCTTACTACACTTTTATTAATTCTTATAATATAATATTAAACGAGCAATCTTTGTATATATGTATGTATCTATGTCCTTTTTTTCTCGGAAACGGTTCTAACGATTTTGATGAAATTTGCTATGGAGGAGCTTTTGGAGTTTAGAAAGCGATTTAGCTAGGTCTCAACTTGCTAAAAATTCTTTTAGAGGGTCACCTTGAGTCTCTTTTCATCAAGCCAATATCAGTTTTTCAATTGTTACTAATTAAATGTATTTTACAATATTAATAAATATTTCTATAGATACCATCAATAATAATAATATTTTTACCGACGACTAATATGAAATATGATATGAAATTACTTATTTACTGTACAAAAAACTACATACTTGTATCCTATTTTTTACCCGGTCACACTGATATTAGTATAATTAGAATCTGTACAAAAAATTTACCTAGCAACTGTTTACATTTGTTTTTAATTTTCAAATTCTACATAATTTTTAGTCGAATTTTTCCTTGAAAAAATTAGATCTATACAGCCTATACGACAAGAACGGCGAGAGTAGGGGCGCTATCCGTTTTCGGACCCGTAGAACAAGATTCTGTAGAAAAAAATGTCTGATATATATATATATATATATATATATATATATATATATATATATATATATACAGGTGTAAATCAAATAACTCTCGTCCTTTGTGGGGTGACTCATAGCACCCTGTAGACACTAAAGCCGCAGGAATTTTTTCGGAATTAACAATAAGAGTTATTTCCTTTACACCCTGTATGTAATATATACACACATACATATATACATATATATATATATATATATATATGTATGTGTGTATATATATTATATACAGGGTGTAAAGGAAATAACTCTTATCCTTTTGAGGGGTGACGCGACTGTTAATTCCGAAAAAATTCCTGCGGCTTTAGTGTCTACAGGGTGCTATGAGTCACCCCACAAAAGGACGAGAGTTATTTGATTTACACCCTGTATATATATATATATATATATATATATATATATATATATGTATATATATATATATATATATATATATATATATATATATATATATATATATATATATATATATATATATATATATATATATATATATATATATATACAGAACAAATAGAACGAATATAAAGGGCCCCACACACGTCGTTCAAAACTGGCAGTTTTGAACGACGGTTAAAACCGTCGTTCAAAACTGTCGTCTAAAACTGTTGTTGTACTTCGCCACACACGTCGTTTTTTTCCAACAGTTTTACCCGTCAAAGTAATAAAACTGTTGAAAAGATATATAAAGCAGACCTAGTAGCGCATAGGATTTAGTTATACAGTTATATTGTTAGTCAAATATACAATATAATTACTTTATTGATGTTCCGATCTGTCCTCACACTAGATGATTTTATTCAATTTGCACGTATCTTTTACAGGTGATGTTTATTGCTGGTATTTCCAATTTTTAATGGATTTTATTATCCTATTGTACCTTTAACAAGGAACTTCTTTTTGTTGAATACAATATTCGTATATAAAAATTTTACAATTTGCAATTTCATAATTTTTTGAAATAATAAAATATAATATCATTTCAATTATGTATAAAATATTTTTTCATTCGTTTTTTCCCATTAGTTTTGGTAACTAAAACCCAGACTGCTTCGAAAACCTCGCCCGAACGTTCCCCGGACGCCCTCAAAAAGAGGACAAATCCGGGGAAACCCGGGCGGATGGCAACTCTATCTTAACCCTGTACGGATACAGGATTGTGGAGAGAAATGGCAGACCCCAAGAATAAAGCACATCTTTTATTAATAATTTATCGGCGAAAAAATGAGTTAGTCGATTCTGATTAGTTAAGGGTGACGTTTTCAAAAAAATTTTTTTTGCATGTTTCGATAATCTATAGTTCTATACCTTCAAAAATGACATACTAAAATTTAAAGTGCATATTTCAAATCGTTTTTGAGTTACAGCCATCCGAAGAGTGGATTCTGATTTTCATTGTTAACTTTGAGGTATTGAGGAAGAAATGTATGAAGGTTGATAGTTCGGGAGTTTCTGGACGTGGCTGCCAGTCATATGCGGAGTAGCTAGACCCTGGCACATTTAAACAACTCATCTAGTTTTACTATAACCGTTATAGTAAGTACATCGTAAATAATTTTAATAAAAATTCTCAGTGATTAAAACTAAAAGATAAAATTACGAAAAACAACATTTTTCAAATTTTCTGCAGTTATAACTCGAAGGCAAATCAATCGATCGATTTGATTCTTATTGCAGATTCTTTTATATATATTTCTACGTACCATGAACCTCCAGTTTTCCGATCGAATAAAAAATGTAATTTTCGCAAGCCAAAAACCATCAAATTTTCGTGAAACTTTTTTAAAAATTCCGCCTTTTTGTTAAATTTCACCTTTTTTTCGATTGAGGCTCACGGCACGGACCACACCTTTAAGTTTAATAGGCTTTTTGGTTTTTTTGATTTCAGGCAGTGTGAAGGCCGCTATCACTGCAGCAGTGGGGTAACTTTTTTTTTGGAGTCTTGGGAGATCTCGAATAACCCACTGAATTGTCAATTTTTTGGTCCAAAAATGTTATCATGAATTTACTATATATATCAACGAATATATCCGGCAAATATTAAAACATTCCATATAGTAGTTTTCTTTAAAAAAATTCCCAAAAATCACCTTTTTTCAGGCGATTACACTAGTGGTCTCCCAATAGCTTAAATATTTAGCTTAGATTCTAAAAGTTACACTAGATTTTAACCTGGTGTAACTTTTAGAAAATCTTTGCAAATATGACTTAATTTGACGACGTAATTTTAAATAATGATCAAAATTAAAATGTCGGTCGATTTCGGCCAAAAACACCATTTTCAAGACAAAAAATATAGGTATAAAATAACTTTTCAGTTCAGATCAAAAGGCCAGAAAAATAAAATAAAATTAATTATAACAACCACTTCGTTGTAAAACTATTGTAATCCATGAATATCATCTTAAAATTTAAATGTAAAATATAAAAACATAAATTTTATCAATTGTTTAATTTTGGCAAAAACTAAAGGAGAATTTAATTACTGTTGTAACATTTGCACGTTGAATTTTTTTTTTTTTTATACTGTCAATATTAATTAACATAAAAATATTTAATTTCAATATATTGTACATAATCATTTTCAAATAAAATATATGGATGCATATAGACATGTATGAATTGAAGTGCACACATATAAATATTTCGTATTGTACATAGGTATTCTACAATCATAGATTCTACAACTATTTTGATACAAAATATAAAATATGCGTATGTATATACATATACATGTATGGATTGAAGCACACACATACAAATATTTCATATATGTGTATAAAAACAACGACAGTTTTAACTGTCGAAATCAAATCAAGACAGATTTTTTTTAACGCGGGCAAACACGACGGTTTTCACCCACACACGGCAGTTTTAGACGACAGTTTTACCCGTCGTCTAAAACTGTTGAACAAAAACGTCGTGTGTGGCCACATCGTTCCAAAAAAACTGTCACCGACTTTTGGGAACGCCCACAAAAAAGTCGGTTGTCGCCACACACGTCGTTCAAAACCGGCAGTTTTGAACGACATCGTTCAAAACTGCCAGTTTTGAACCACGTGTGTGGGGCCCATAACTGTCTCTTTTCTGCAATCACTTATGTGGAAGTATGTGCATCTTAGGCTGCTTAGGTGTCAGTTGCTCAGTACCCGTCGCTCAATGTAAGTCAGTCAAACAACAATAAATTTGATTGTTGAACCGGCACAAGTAGCGTTGTGGTATTACACACATCACATACATGTATGTGAACCAAAGGTCACGTGACGGCTATCACCACTCACACAAACAGAGTTTACCGCACAAATACAAAGTAAACACCGTGCACGTATACAACATATTTTCTATCTCAAGTGGTTACACAGGTTCCAGTAGTATAGAAATATGTATTTTCTCTCTAGTTGCTCTATGTATATATATATATATATATATATATATATATATATATATATATATATATATATATATATATATATATATATATATATATTCCCGCTACCTTTTATTATATGTAGGGCCCCCCTATGGAAATTAAGAACTCAAATTTGGTAAATGGCGCTCATTCCGATGCACAACAATACTATCAAAGTGGGGTCGAATTTTGGGCAAATTTTAAATCTGACCCAACCTTTAAGCCAACCTTTAAGGGGGTGGTGTGGGCGGTAAAGCAAAACTTTTCCAAACCTGTTGGAAATAATGTTTCGGTTAATTATCTACAACATATCCAAAATTCAGCTTCCTAGGATGACTTGGAGGGAGTAGAGGGGGAAAAAAGGATTTTGGCTGGATCTAACACGCCCACAGCCCCCCAGAATTAACGTAGAGTGTTCAATTTTGGTGTGTTGATAAAGTTCGTACCTAGGTTGTGATTTTTGGAGGTTTTAATATTTTACCCCACCCCCCTCATTTTTAAGCTACAATTTCATGCTTTTTCGACGTTTTCGAAGTTTGTACCACTCGCGCAGGTCACCCAAATAAACCTAAAGGGCTGAAATTTTGTATTCGGATTGAGTTAGTATCAAGGGGGTGCCTTTTGGGGGTCTCGACTTTTAACCCCTACCCCCACCATTTTTATACCCAAAAGAACATGATTTTTCTTGTTTTTTAACAGTTTCGTTCGGGTCAAAATCTCCTCAAATAAACCTAGAGGGTTGAAATTTTGTGTACAGGTTAAGCTAATAGCCAGACACTGCTTTTTGGAGGTTTCAACTTTTAACCCCTACCCCCACGATTTTTACGCCAATATTTCCTTAATTTTTTTGCTTGTTTTCTAACACGTCTAGAGACTCTCTAAGGAAACCTAGAGGGCTGAAATTTTGTACGTGTATTCAGTTAGTATCCAGCTAGTACCTCTTATAGTTCAGCTAGTAATCATTATATTTTTTATAAATTGAAAATATTTTTAACTAGGATATGTCTTCAAGACAAAGATTTTTTGAATTATCAAAAAGCCAGAAGAATCGGCGTTTAAAGCTGAGTGTCCACTAGGTCGGAAAGGCGGCGCGGTGTAGTTCCGCTCTCGGAGATAATTAATACATTTGAATAAATGAAGGTGCGTGCACTAGGTCGACAGAGCGGCGCGGTACCGCCCCAGAGATCTTATTGATGTAAGAACCGCACCGTGCCTCACCGCGCCGCGTTTCCGACCTAGTCGACGTACAGCATAAAAAGACACTGTGAAGAAAAAATTTTAAAACTCCATTCTTGTTTAAAAGAATTAAGTGACAGTGTTAATGACAAAAGGTGACAATATTAAAAAACAAAGGAATAAATCGCCTTTCTAGTATGAAAGTGGGATAATTGGGAAATGTTCGTTTTGAAATAATTGCAATTAAAAATTGCTAATACATTAGTTCAAGTAGTGATGTTGAGATATTAAGTAATGCCCTTCAAAAATTATAAACCGTGCAAACTTATAAAATATACGCAATTTCGGCATCCGCTACGTTACTGAACTATCTATTACTTGGTACCAAAAGGGAATTTCCAAATTTTGAAATATACTACTTTCATTCTAGGAAGGCGAAATGTTAAATTGTTTGTATTTATTTAAATAAAGAATTAATATTAAATTTCTATAAGTTTAATTTTTGTTAATATAAATATATTTCTAAGAATCCTATAATCTTTATTTAAAAATCTTAAATAAGAAGTATTAAAGAAGTCTTTTTCTGAATTCATAAAAAAGTTCTTGAAGAAGTCCAAATTATGAGCTTTTTAAGAACTTTTTCTTTTTTTGAAATCAGAAAAAGGAGATCTTCCGGAATTCTTTACGATGTTGCAAACTAATCTTGTAACGGCGCATTCGACGCACAGTGGAGCCAAATCCCAAAAAGCTGGCCAAAAGTCGAGAAACCGAGTTTAAGTTCCGGTAATTTCTAGTCGTGGGCTAGGTTAGGTAAGAGTCCGAAAGTCGAATTTCAGACTTTAGCGCGATCTATCTTTTATACCTGCTACTGTAGGACAGTTGAAAGGGAACTCTCAATCGAGGTAGACGCGTCGTGCAGTAAACAAATATTTCAACGCTATGTTCAAGAGGATGCCAAATCTCTAAAAATCAATCGATTTCAATTTTTAAAAATGGAATCAATAGCTGAAAATAAGTAGAAAATCATAATGTAACACAAAATTTATAATAATAGTTTATGCGATAACAATAAATGAATCATTTGTACGAAAATAAACGAAAGATTACAACGGAAAATTTTAAGCACGTAGAGAAAAGTTTATAACTTCTACAGACTTCTGCGACTTGACCGATGGCATGCTGTAGATGGATCTATTATTGAATGGAAAAAATTAAAACTAGCTGCCTCTAGCTGCCTTTGTGCCATTGATGTGAGTTCTTGCAATGTAAAACATAGTTTTCTGAAGTTAGTACATTAACGACGTAGAATAATTTATCTTTTCTAAACTTTATAATTTAATTGTAAAATCCTTTTTCGTAAAAGAAAAACTATTAGCAAATTTAAAATAATATAAAACGATAATAAAAATGAAAAATTTACTTAAAAAACTTATTTAAAATTATTACTAAAATACAATTTTTGACTGAAAACTAAAATGACTTCGGATTCATAATTAGCGACCCCGAAAACCCCGGAGTACTGACTCAACCAAATTTATAGTGTTTTCGACTTTTGGCCAGCTTTTTAGGATTTGGCCCCACTTGCGACGTCCTCAGAACGTCTTTGAGACTCCAGTTAGAAAAAAATTAAGACGTCCAAATCGTTAATAAGAGCTCTTTAAAAACTTGTAAAGACATCATATTGCTAGCTGGGTAAGTTTCCAAATATCAATTTTCAGTAAATAACAATGCTAAACTATTATTTAATAAAAATTAAAACAATATTACTACTTGAATTAAATTAATCAGTTCCGAAATTTTTTATTGACAATCCGAATGTCTCATTGAGGAGAGCATCGACTAGAGAGAATGCTGTGTATTACAAATACATTAAGAAATTGACTGATGTGAGCAAAAAAATTGATGGGATTGATGGGATTACTTTAATGGCGGTCAAACCATTAATTTAATGGTTTATTCAATATTTATAAACAAGTCTCCGTGGTTACAAGTTGGGCTTACTAAAATGGAATCATACTTCAAAATTTAATGCCTGTGGTATCTTTAGGAAACATATGTTAATATGTTCGATTCAGTGCTCAGTGGACTGTCTATAGAGTATTGGCAATTTTAAAACGGGAGTCAACCGTAGTCCGTACCAACCTGTTATAAGTTAGAATAATGTGTATCAAAAAACCCTGAGTAGAAGTCAGTTTTTTATCATACTTTTAGCGAAAATGTCCTGAATAACACACCCAGAGTTTATTAGGAATTGAGTTTAGGAATCCATCGCCATCTTAGAAAAATGGATGAAAATATTGGTTTTTTGCATTAATTTCGTAAACAGTTGCAGTTACCGAATATAATAAAAAGACTTTCTCCTGGGTCTCATGGACACCGTCACAATCTGCTCATTATATATCGTCCTCCACCTTTTTTTATTTTTTATTTCTTTAGCTTTTATGCTTAATTTATGTCTTCCTAGTCAGTACAAAAATCAGAAAGATGTCTTATAGAAGTTAGAAATAAGAGTTCTTAAAGAAATCCTAAATATAAATTAAATTTAATGATATAAAATATCATCTTTTTTGTAATATTTTTAGGACTTCCTAAATAACACTGATGTCTTAAAGGAGTTATTTAACCTGTTAACCGGGGAATTAGCTATTGCTCAACTCGTTTCAGAATGGGGACTTTTTGTTCGCAGCGATAAGTAATATCGCACCTCAAATAATAAAAGAATATCGTTTTTAACTTATGGTTTTTATTTATTTTGATAAAATATTTTATATTTAAAATATAATTCAAATGTATTCAATGTACAAGGAATTAATTGAACACATTAAAATAATTATTTCGCAGTATGATATTGCTTGAAACAGTGTGGCATACACAAAGCAACACAGCAGTCAGGACACCAGAATCCATGGGACTGAAAGTGTTAATTTCCATGACGAAAAATGTCGTCATGCCCATTGCAGTAGGCTTTTATGTATGACGAAATATTTCGTCATACCCAGTTAACAGGTTTTTCCATGATGAAAAATGTCGTCATGCCCATTGCAGTAGGCTTTTATGTATGACGAAATATTTCGTCATACCCAGTTAACAGGCTAAAATGTCAGGAAACATCATTAGAAAGATATCTTTATGAGTTATCAGAAATCTCATATGCGTCGATATATACAAGGTGGTCCAGAATTATGTACCGTAATTGGTAGAGCTCGTAGTACATTCAAAAATAATGGTACCTTTTCATGTACACTTTTTTTCAAAACTCAACAATAAGGGAGATACAACTCTGTAAAGGGGTGAAACGAAAACAATTATTTCTTAAATATTTTCCAAACGCTTTTGAATAACGGATTGATATTTTAGGGGTATTTATTTTGCGTTAGAAGGATTAAATTTATGTCAACACTTATTCCACCACTCATGACTAAGGGGTGGTTTTGGGTGGTAGGTGTGAGTTATCACATCTTTTCTTTTTTAATTTGCAATTATTTAAACAAAATCCCTGATAATATAATTCCTCAGACAATTTCACGCAAAAAAGGTATACTTGTTACATTTCGATAAATATTACCATTTTCGAGTAATTTAAAGTAGAAGTATCTATTTCCAAATTATTCTCTAATCATAAGTGATCGAATAATCGATACCATAAATTTAATTATCTTAATGTTCATATGCACCCCTAGAATATGAATCCAGTAATCAAAAGCACCTAAAAAATTTTTAAAAAAAGAAGTCAGTTTCGTCCACCCCTCTACATTTTACCCCTCTGCTTTATCAATCTTATTATTGAGTTTTGGAAAAAAGTGTAGATGAAAAGGTACCATTAGTTTTGAACATACTATCAGCTCCAGCAATTACGGTACATAATTCTGGACCAGCCTGTATATATCGACTGGGCCAAAAAAATTCGACTATTTCTTTTTCGAAAGTTACTCCGAAAATATTGTTCGGGATGACAAAAAAGAATTCTTGTGAAAGTTAGAGCCCTTAATATTAACATTAAGGGGTCTATCATCGTGATTTTTTTCCTTAAACGCATTTTTTGCTCAAAACTTTTAAACTATTGATCCAAAGGAATTGAACAATACATATTTTTCTAAGAAATTTTCTTTTTTTTATAAATTTAAATACTGTTATTGATAAAAATGTGAAAAAAGCTGAGAAAATTTTTTTTTTCATTTTGTTCAAGATTATGAAAGTTTGATACCAAAAAAATGATACTTTAATTTTTTCAAATCGAATGAAACAAAAAAACGGCTGGATGGATTAAATTGAAACTCGGTGGGGTTTTTGTGGGTATATTGAACTGTAAAAGGCACACTTAACATTAATGATTTTCTCGATATTTTTTATTTAGCGATCGATTTTCCAAAAAGCTACCAAAAGCCCATTTTTTCTTGATTTTTCAAATTCACGTAGAGCATGGAAAAAAATTTTTTTTCGAAAAAACAATGGCTAATCCTTGTAGAGAATTTAATCGAGTTTTTAAAACCCATCTCCAATTTTTTGTGCGATCATTGGTTACTGAAATATCGATGGTCAAAGACGAAATGATCCTCTTCCATTCAAAGTCCTATATCTCAGCGAGCAGTGGTCATATTAAGGCCTTAAAAAAAGCAAATTAAAGCTAAATTAACAATTTATCCGGCCTATGTGGTGGTTAAGTCGGTAAATTTTTTTCCAGGTCCGTGGACCAAAAAAAAAAAAACAACGAAAAATTTCGAAAATTTTTTTTTCAGTGTATTTATTAGGATTGAGCGATACACGTAGCTTTGAAAATTTTTTAGTTGGAAGATTTCAAAACTAGAAACTTCAAGCTTTAAATTGCTGTGCTTACGACTCCGATACGACCATTTTTAACAAAGATTTTTAACAAGGAATTTGTTTTTGATCCTTTAATTGTTTCCGCTAGTGTATATATATATCACTGATATGTGGACGACTGGCGATCAGCCAAGGTACTACCATAGGACGCGGTGATTTTAAACAAATCAACGTGGTTATGAGTAGAAAATGATGGATTATAGGTTAAGACAATAATAACAATACACATAATGAAACAAAACATCTTTTTTATTTGTAGGGTTGCATTTCATTAGATTACATATTGTATTATTAACACTTTACGGTCCACGTTTTCACCATCTGAAAATGATGACAATAACCGCAGAGGCCGACCGTGAACAATTATTATTACACATTATATGTGCGATGTTAAAAAATATTTACATAAATAAACACACTTTTTGTGGTTAGCTTCTATAAAAATTTTTAGGATAAACAAAATATGTTTAAAAGAAATGTGTATTTTATATTATTATTTATTATATTGACAGTATAAGTTTATATTTTCATTCTTGTATTGAACGTAAAGAAGTTATATTATTAGGTGATTGCTTCAATAATTATCATACAAAGAAAAAATATTAAATTTGGAAATAATTTTTTTATTTATTTCTAATTTTCCAATTACAATAATAAAACCAATAAAATAAATCCTGTTTTTATTGAATATAAAATATAATATTCACTCGCCAAACTCAAACCACGATTACACTTGGTTTTTAGTGGTTATGTTCGTTAGGTTCATAGAAAAATACATAGACAAATACGTAGTTATATAAATTATCTATGGTTATGTTGACATAAATAATGTAGTACGTGTAGTACGCTGGCTGATCGACAGGCGTCCGATAAGGAACAGTCGCTAACACACGCCTGTCTATGCAAACTCGTATCCAGATACATATACATATCAGTGATATACATATATATATATATATATATATATATATATATATATATATATATATATATATATATATATATATATTCTGTGGTCTGTATATTTATATCTTTTTTAAGACATCAAAAATATGAGCTACTTCTAAAGTTAGAAATAAGAATTCTTTAAGACATAATATTTAGGAAGCCTTAAACTACTCCTAGATCGACGCATATGAGATTTTTGATAATTCATAAAGATATCTTTCTAATGATGTCTCCTGGCATTTTAAATAACCCCTTTAAGACATCTTTAAGACGTCTTATTTACGAAGTCCTAAAAATGTTACAAAAAAGATGTCATTGAATTGAATTCATAATTTATATATATTTATTCATAATTTTTATATATATATATATATATATATATATATATATATATATATATATATATATATATATATATATATATATATATATTCTAGTCTGACTGTATCAATGTATAAATGCGACACCCACTTATGACCAGGATACGACCTAATAGTATTCGGTAATATAGTAATCAGTGCAATAACCGGTTGTATCCGTAGTAACGTTTTCAAATAATTATTGTCAAAATATGATATTGATAATAAAATTTAACTTTTTTGAGAAGAAACTACAAAACTTTGAAAGAAAAAAAATGCTATTCGTTTTGTACTATTTGTTGAAAAATGGACAATATATTATACTTCTTAAATCCCACCCGTCTTACCCCGTTATCTGCGTCCAGGAAACTGCCTATAAACTGGCTTTACGCTTCGTCTAATTTTATAATATAAGTGCTAATTACAGTGACTTTATAATATACTTGATAACAGTGTGGCCATTAGTAGGTCTAGTTTTTGATTGGTTGACGCCATTAACAGGCCAAATGCATTGAATTTGTATACCTTGTTTATTCTGTTACTACGGTTACTCACTTCAAATTTGGCCTGAATATGGCGGATATGGTTCCAATGGCCACACTGTTATAAAGAATATTATACAGTCACTGTAGTGCTAATTGATCGTGAATAAATATTATTTTATTATTATTTCTATAGAAACCATCAGTAAAAATAATTTAAACAATATTAGGACATCTACTTGCATCTAATTGGGGAGGCAAACATTACGCGCGCGCCTCTTGTGGTAAAATTAGCAAACTCTAAATATGAATATAACCATAGAAAGTGCGAATGCTCCTCTCATTTTTGTGATGTAAAATTTTGGTTACAGCCGGAATACTATCGTATAGTAGTTTGGCCCCTTGGTAGTACTGGTACTTATGTATCTGTCGCTTATAAGTCGTCCACTAGTCGCAAGTTTTGGCCACTAACAGCGACACTGCGACAAATTGTGGTCCGTGTGTCTTGAAATTTGTGTTTCCATAAGAAAACTACATGCGTACATAACCGGCCACAGAGCAGCCACTATTTTGTCGCTGTCGTGTGGTCGTCGCGTGATACGTGTGTTTTGACTCTTACAAAATACCTTTTTGTGAGTGGCCAAATACTTCTGAGCGGTAGTGTATATTATATACAAGGTGTTAGTGAATAAGTACGAAAGATTTTAATGGGTGATTGCTGAGGTTTTTTTTATGTAAAGAAGTTTATATAAACCCATGTCCGAAAACGCTTAATTTTCAAGATACAAAGTGTTCAGTTTCTCGTCTTTTTTAAATCTTTCTTTTTAAATATTTCAAAAACGTTTTGAGATATTTATACAAAATTTGGGACACGCTACGATAAGATAAATACCCATATTCTGAAGTAGATAGAATATTTCCACTCAAACCAGTGATGTCCGTACAGCCATGTGGTGACATATTTTTGAAGAAAAAAAGGCACGCCAATGATTTTTTCCAGTTCGAAAATATTTTTTTAAATGTTCTATAAATTGTTGACAAAAATGATCCCTTAGTATTTTGTCGTTCATGTAGCTATTTTCAAGATAAAAAATAATTTCCAATTATTGTTCCTACCACAAAACCGGTTTAGGTTCTCGTATTAATTGCTGAAGTAATTTTATGAAAAAGTCTTACCAATAAAAAGACGAAGACGCTTTACTTCTACAGTTTGATCAAATAATTTGTTTTTAATTTAATACAGAAAAGTATTTTAAAAAAAAAATCAGACATTGAACACTCTGTATCTTGGAAACTAAGCGTTTTCCTATTTGGGTTTATATGAACTTTTTTCCATGAAAAAACTTCAGCAATCATCCATTAAAATCTTTCGCACTAATTCACTAACACTCTAGGTTAGTTCCACTGGTTTGAGTGGAAATATTCTATCTACTTCAGAATATAGGTATTTACCTTGTCGTAGTGTGTCCCAAATTTTGTACGCATATCTCAAAACGTTTTTAAAATATTTAAAAAAAAAATATTTAAAAAAGACGAAAAACTGGACACTCTGTATAGTACGTTTTTACAGCCACTGTCATGTTGAGTAATGTGATAGCGAGCGGCGTTGTTCTGAATAGGCTCATAATTTCGTCACTGGTTTTATGAATTATAGCTATTTATAGTTCCCAGTAATTAAAACTGTTTATAAAATAAATTTTAAAAAAAACGGCTTTTTTCATCATTTTTCCAGAATAACGACGAGTTTTCGGGCTGAAATCGTGGTTAATAACTTTTCAAAAGTTATTTAGGACATTTTCTTTAATGTGGTGGTGAAAATGTTACTTCTATGGCAATTTTTTTGAACTGTAACAACAAGTAGGCTAAAGTATGATAGCGGTAGCTGAAGTATGATAGCAACTAGCAAAGTTGTCATAAAATATCAGAGTTACAAGAAATGATACCTATGAAATTAACATCTTCTAAGTTTTGGTTTGAAGCTACTTCAACGTTATTTCTTATCCCGTTTCTATGGTTACTGTTATTTTTCAAGTTCTGATCAAAAATAAACCGAAAATGATTTCCTTTATAATTTTCGTAAATATTATCACCATCCAAGTTTCGATTAGAAACTAATGGAATATTATTTGTATAACTTTTATAAATATTGTTGTCCTTAAGATTTTGATCAGAAATAAACTGAACGTCATTTTTTGTACATTTTTTTTTAAAAATATTATTTTGAAAATTTTGATTAAAATTTAAATAGGTGTCATCTACATTTCCCATTTCTTCAGATGTGCTTGTTTGAATATTTGAATAAACAGTTGAAACCAAATTGGGTAAAAGATAATGATATGAAGAACTAGAAGTCTGATCAGTACTGGTTAGGATATTTTTATGTTCCTGATTAATCTTTATTTCCATAGGATATTCATTTATTGAGGCATTTTTTATTGCTTTATAGGCTATATTATTGTCAACATTCCAAGTGTTCTTTCTGGAAGAATTGCTGTTTTCAGTGCTACAAATTATTTTTGACACATTCGATTCTTTTTGTTGATTGCTATTAATTGTTTGACAAGGCGAACTAGTAATTATTCTTTCTTTTGTACGACAGTTGCTACTAAATATGGAATTTTCGTTCTGATTTTGATTATTGTCTTTAAACTTTTGTAAGGTGTTTTTATAGTCATTAATTAAATGATCCAGGATTTCGTTATTAAGTTCATTTCTAAACTGTAAATATTTCACTTTTGCTACAAAATCATACTTTACTCTATCTATTATGTGATTGTCCTCATTTTCTCCAAGAGGCTGAAAATAAGAGAAGATTCGTTAAAGTAGATATTTAACTATTGAAAAATGGGGGAAGTTTTGAAAATTTGCAAGCATCACGAGTAGATTGAGTCTATTATGTACTTTTTTTTTGTTGGATCTAGAATGATTACTATAAATGAAAATGCAAGGTATTGATATAATACTAATGTATGTCGTCCGGTTGGTTTCGAACTCACGACTTACCAAACAATAATTAAAGTTCATAACCATAAGAGCAGGTTAGGATTATAGTAGATATTAATACGGCCTACACAACTTAGAAATCATAAATTTTGTTCATTTTTAACCCATTGTGACAATATTACATATAATATCGAGAGAAAGTCATCATTATGGGAATTTTTTTATTAAAGGAATTTAATAGTATATTATTCAACAAGCTGGTAATGATAGCTATTACTCACGAAGATGAAATTGCGACACGAGCCGAGTTTAGGAGGCGAGTGTCGTAATGCATCTAAGTGAGTAATAGCCATTGCAAACGAGTAGAATACGATATTTTTTCTACTTTTTTCCTTTTTGATTTAAATAAAAGTGTATATAAATTTTAAATCAAATTTTTAATCTATTTCTAATTTCATTAAATGTTTGTATAATATGTATAAAACGATCAAAACAAAATATATACTACTTTGTTTACTTGAACGTTACTACGTAACACGTAACATACATGAAATTAAAATTTGATACATACATCATATACAAAACAAATGCCGGCCCATTGAATAATGGTTAATACGGTGATTTCATTGGTCGGTAGCTAAGTAATGGTCATTCTTCCACACCTTTGAATAATGCCTAACTTTCTCAACAACTTACGGATATGTAGTGAGTGTCTTCTTCAACAGGAGTAGAAAAAAAAAATAATATAACAATGGAACAATTTGTTGAATTTCTCTCTTTCTCTCCTTGTGTAAAATTACCATTAAAAAACTTCCGGATGAATTTTTATAAGTGGTATTTAAAAAAGGGTCTGTAATGACGGTTTGGCGACCTTTCATGTGTATATGAATGAAGAACCGCACATGACTCGACTGAAATGGAACCGATTTCAAATCAATTTCCAACTGGTCGCATGCGACCGTGTTTGCATGGTCACGAAACAGTTTCAGTCGCATGGGTGCATGATTTGTAAATTTTTAAGTGTTTTTTGTGAATATTTTTGACGTTTTTTAATATTTAATTTGAAATGAGTGACTAAGCAATGAATATTGAATTTGTTGAAGAGGTTGAAAGACATGAAGTGCTGTATAATTATAACCTTCTTTTCAATATTTTCTTCGTACAGCTTTTCGAAGTTTGCGGTATTGATTATAATTAACTATATCATCTTCATCTGAACTACTATTTAACATGTTGTCAAAACTAGCTTCAGTAATCGGTACAAAAAAATTTTCTTTTACGGTACTATTACTCTTTATAAAACTGTAAACTGATCCACAATCAATCGCGCTCGTGTGCGGACAAACAATATCAATCAATTGCAAATCGGTTGCACATGAAAATATTGAGCAACTGATTTGAAACTCGAGTTGCAAAACAGTCGACCCGTGTGCGGGGCTGTTGATCACTTGCGCGCCGCGGTCAACCGACCCCATGCTGATGGCTTGGAGAGACATTTGGGTCACAGGACAGTTGCGCGCAAAAACAAATCTACCTGTTTTTTATTTTCAATAATTAAATATTATATCTGAACTTATTATATTTGAAATATTATATATCAATATTTAAATATTATGTTTGGCATTATATCCTGTTAGTATATATTTTATAATACGGACGTCACGGCTCTAGAATCTTGAAAAAATTATTGTAATACAGTTAGCTTGATTCTTTAACTAAAATAAATTATTAAAAATATCTTTTCTATCTGAACATACGTAATTAAAGCGTAATAAAAATTTTTGGATTTTCCAACTAAATGTTAAGAATAGAATTTGATTTTGTAAAAAGTTTTATAAGTTATCAATATGCAAAAAATAAATGATTTTTATTAAAATTTGATGCGTTTTAATTTTTAATATGAAGGTACTATAATATAACGATAATGACTGACAGACGAGCATATTATATTTCTTTCCCTGTATTAAACCCCCGCGCAAGTGACCCGTGAAATTAGGACTACCTGAATATTTTTTGACCGCGGCGCGCAAGTGACCCATGCCCGTGTGCCTTTAGGGCCTTAGCTTTAAAACATTTCCACAAGTACACACACAATAAGTAAACAATTTTCTTTCTTTATCACTATTTACAAATCTGTCTTTTACAAAAAAAAAAAAAAAAAATATTTGGCAGCCATAGGATTAATTATTTATTTATTTTTAAAATATTTATGTACTATCTATTCCATTCGTTTGTGCACGTCACTAGCCAAGTCAGTTTTGACCTTAGCTGTAATGGATTATTTGATTACTGTCATCACCGTATAAAAAAACATCCTTTGTTTATATAAGTTATAAGCAAAGGATTACCATTAAACATTAAACATTGATTAAACATTTTGCAAAATATCATTTGGTTGAAACATCGTGAGTCATCTTAAATACTGTACTGTAAATAAAGAATTTGTAAAAATTACCTTTGCTGAGGGAAGTAATTGTTTTAGGATTTCTGAAGCGCGATCAACTATACATTTTGGTATTGCAGAAGCCCTTGCCGCAGCAATACCATAGTTTTCTATTTTTGTTACGCCGTTTAACAAGCGATGTGTATGAGATAATCTAATTTCATTATTTACTTGTCTCTCATGTGAATCCAAATGCCAACTACAATAAAAAAAAAATTAAAATATATTTTTCAAAATAAACTTACGGTTCTCTAATTGAACTAAGAATCTAGGAATGTTTGTCTGTCTGTAAGTTATTTCAAAGTGTATGCTAGAATTCAGAAGAGTGATAAAGTCAAATTTATTTATAAAGAAAATAACTCATTTCAAAAATAAAGTTTTGTCGCATATAAAAGATATTATAATTTCTACTATCCTTTTTCAATATATTAGATAGTAGATCTTGTGAGAGATAGCTATATTACGAGTTTGTCTAATACATAAGTTTATGAGAATGAGTCATTTGCAGTTGTTGTTGGTTTCTCTTATAACAACCCTATTTTTATAGACAGATCGGCGCTCCTTGTCACTAGAAGTAGTTAAATAATTTTTATTAAAATTTGTTTTTAGTCGAATTTTTCAACTGAAAAAATTAGACTTATACAGCCTATACGATAAGAACGGGAAGAGGTGAGAGCAGAGGCGCTATCCGTTTTCGGACCCGTAGAACACGATTATGTAGAAAATATATATATATATATATATATATATATATATATATATATATATATATATATTCCCGCTACCTTTTGATATGTGTAGGGCCCCCCTATGTAAGGGAAGAGCTGAAATTGAGTAAGTGGGGCTCATTTCCGATGCACCTCATACTATCAAAGTGGGGTCAAATTTTGAACAAATTTTAGATCCGACTCAACCTTTAACGGGGTAGTGGGGGGCAACAAAACAATAGAACTTTTCCAAACCGGTTAGAAATAATGTTTTGGTTAATTATCTACAACATATCCAAAATTCAGCTTCCGAGGATGATTTGGAGGAAGTAGAGGGGGAAAAACTTATTTTGGCTGGATCTAACACGCCCACAGCCCCCCAGAATTAACGTAGAGGGTCGAAATTTGGTATGTTGATAGAGTTCGTATCTAGGGTCTGATTTTTGGAGGTTTTAATATTTTACCCCCACCCCACCATTTTTAAGCTACAATTTCATGCTTTTTCAACGTTTTCGAAGTTTGTACCACTCGCACAGGTCACCCAAATAAACCTAGAGGGCCGAAATTTTGTATTCGGATTCAGCTAGTATCAAGGGGGTGCCTTTTGGGGGTCTCAACTTTTAACCCTTACCCCCACCATTTTTATACCAAAAAGAACATGATTTTTCTTGTTTTTTAACAGTTTCGTTCGGGTCAAACTCTCAAACTTAGACGGCTGAAATTTTGTGTACAGGTTAAATTAATAGCCAGCCACTGCTTTTTGGAGGTTTCAACTTTTAACCCTTACCCCCACGATTTTTACGCCAATATTTCCTTGATTCTTTGTTTTTTTTCTAACACGGGATTCCATATTTTAGGGATTCCACATTACTTTTCCCCCACTTCTCCCATTTTTACATCGGAATTCAATGGTATTGTTAAATATGTTTTAAATGCTTTATTTTTATTCTAATACAAGTAGGCGTATAGTAATTTGAAAATTTAAAAAAAAAATGAACTTACTTTTATAACAAATGCAATACATAAATATTAAGTAATTTAAAAATGTTTTTAAAATCAGTGTTTATTTATAAAGTAGGAATTTTGGATTTTTTTGGAAAGAAAAAATAACTTCATAGAGGCCTTCCAGTTTACTATTTAAGGTCTTTTTTTAATATTTAAAAATATAACACAAAGGCAATTGGCGGATAAGTATGGATAGGAATGCTCTCGTACGAATTGTGTTGGCTTTTTTCCTGCTAACTGCTATCGGCACAAAATTGAAATTTACTGAGATTCAGCCCTTAAAAACTTAAAACCTTTTTTTAAAGCGCCGATCAGCCGGACACACATCATCATTTTTGAAACAACCAAAATGACAAATCGCTTGTAGACTTTCAATCACATTTCGCTTGTAGACATTCAATACCGAAGATGAAGGGAAAAATTAGACTTCCGTGATGGGGACCCGCTGCTCATGGTTCTTTTATTATTAGTATTAGTATTATTTTTTTTTTTTTCTTTTTTTTTTTTTTTTAAATTAAAATTGGGGTACTACTGCCGATGGATGGCGCGGTCAGCAGCACCCGGCGGCATCGCCTACTAAGGGCATGCACCGCCAAACACAGTAAAAATAAAAACAACACGTAAAGACAGGAACACATAAATGCAATAGACAACGGACAAACATACACATATAAAATCCAACGATGAGCCCTGCCATCCCAGGGCTTAAAAAGAGCGGACAGTCCTTGGTGACGGTACGATAAGTACTAGACAAAGCGTCCGGTCACCAAGGCCTGGAAGCCATCGCTGGGACTCCCTCCGAGGTGCAAAAGGCCTCGGAGTGGAGAAACCTGACTAGACAATCACTAAGTATCACAGATAAATATCACAGTAAAAAATCACAGACAATACTTATTACATCACTGGGAGGCCACAGGCCGACCAGTGAAGCAATAAGGAATTAAAACAATACCGCTGTAGAACCATAACAACAGGTCTACAGCGGCATAACAAAATATCACAGATAATAAAAACAAGTGATGTACCACCTCGGGTGTAAAGAGCCCTCGGTGGCACATCGTTAAAAAACAATAACAAAAACAAAATAACACGTATAAATAACAACAGTACCACTAAGGGTGTATTAGTATTATTATTATTGATTTAACGTAAATATCGCGACTGCACTTCAAAAACCCCCAGGCGGAGGAAAAAGTGTCCGTGCAGCGTACCAGGTCAGGTACTTCTAGGTCAGGTACGTAATGTCCGTCATACAGCATCCCCTTCCTGGTCTTCCCTACCTAATAAATCCCCGAACCTCGCTGCGAAACCATAACAGTGGGAGATTCGAGGGCAGGTCCAATGGATGTTCGAGGACCCGCTCTAAACGGGGCATGGGGTTCAAAGGTGTTCATGAACTCCCGGAAAAAGTCGTCTCGTGCGACCGAAGCGTGCGGAGCGTCCCGATAATAACTGCTTTTTGCATTGACGCCGCTAACATGTTGGCGTGAGATCTACAAGCCGGAATGATGTTAAGATTGCGCACAAAGGAGTTATGCATACCCCCCAGACATCCGATTATAAGTACGACCAAGTGGACCGTATAGCCCGGGTACAGTTGTCGCAGCTCGTGTATTAGATCTTGATATTTAATCCTTTTTTGCTCCTCCTTTTCGACTATGTTAGTTTCCGCCGGAGCAGAGAACTCGATAACATACATAGTCTGAGATGTTAAATCTTGGAGCACAACATCAGGCTTATTAGCGCTCAATTGCCTGGTAGTTGCAACCGGCATGTTCCAAAAGATCTTGCACTTTTGGTTGGCAACAAAGGATTCTACTTCCGCAGGATCGTAGGGCAAGACTGGTGTTTTGTCAACTTCGTAATGATGACGAAGATAAAAATAAAGCACACGCAACGCTGCATTATGGCGATGGATATAGGTGGATTTAGCATAATAAGAACAACCTGAAGTCAGGTGCATTAAGGTTTCCGGGTATGCTTTGCATGCCCGACACGAGGTACTCGAAACCCCTTTATTACCCATCACATATTTTTGGTGTGTTAAAGTGTTCCACACTCCATCTTGAGCTGCAGTGATAAAGCCCTCCGTTTCCGATTTAAGTCCATTAGCTCTCAAGAAAGCCCAAGTGAGTTCGCTCGAAAGGCCAAGGTTGTCAAGGTGACGGTAGAACATACCCTGGTGAACTTTGTCGCGATGCTGATTGAGCAGATGTTGTTGCTCGGCTCTCTTGATTGCCGACTTTTGGCGCGACTGTGATAGTGAAAGAATGTTATCATCACCGTCGCGATTACGCGGATCGAAGGCTAAGCCCAAGATATTGGCGGCACGTTGCGCTGCTGTGAATAAAAATGCGCCTACGCCAGCAAGCTCGTGATCCCTGACGAGTTGCAATAGCGGGTCTGAACTGTTAAGTACACGACAAGCTGTACCTAAGACTATACGGTCATGTAAACGTTCGACTGACAGGAGCCCCCCCCCCCCTGGTCTCGTGGGAGGTAAAGTCGTTGTGTCGATGCGCGTGGGTGCAAACTACGATTGATATTCATTATTTTTCGCGTGTCTCGGTCTAGTTCCTCCAATTCATTCACATTCCACTTAATTGAGCCAAAAGTATATAAAAGGATGGGTATGGCTAGCATATTTGTAGCGCTGGTCTTATTCTTCGCCGACAATTCAGAACTCCAAATTTGTCGGAGAAGGCGCTTATATCTACTACTTAAGGCGGCCTTCATGTTCTTCACGTCTTGGATGTGACTTTCGCCAACACCAAGGTACGTATAGGTCGCTCCTTCATCAAGATGTTCTATGATGCTTCCATCCACTAATTGGGCGTGTGAATCAAAATTCGGAACTACACCATGCTTACAGTGCACCACCGCGCATTTGTCCAGTCCGAACTCCATACCGATCGCGTGCGTGTATTCGTGTGTTCATTTTAGAGCGTAGTTGAGATCACTCTCTGACGAAGCATACAGTTTTAAGTCATCCATATAAAATAAATGTGTGACTTTATGCTCGCGATTTCCTACCGGGCCACACAAGTAGCCGGGTTCCTCTCTCAGGCTGATTGACAGGGGCAACAACGAGATGCAAAACAAAAGTGGGCTGAGGCTGTCTCCTTGGTATACGCCTCGTTTGTATGTCACCAACTCCGTTGACACAACGTGTTCACCGGATGTTATTGTGAACTTTGTTTTCCAGAGCGGCAACAGGTGTTCAATACATTTAATAATGTCGGGGTGGACTCGCAGACAATGGAGCAAATAGATAATAAGCTCATGCGACGTTGTGTCAAATGCTTTCCGATAGTCCACCCAGGCCATGCTCAGGTTGCGTTTGTGCTGTCTAGCGTCCTGACAGATACATCTGTCGACCAGCAAGTTGTCTTTGCAACCCGACATTCCTCTTTTTGAACCTCGTTGTTCATAGATTGAACTCCACACTGGTTCAATCGCCTTCAAGATGCGTTCATATAGGATGGAAGTGAACGCTTTATACACAGTGTTCAGGCACGTTATCGGTCTGTAGTTCTGTGGTTGTGATAGGTCTCCTTTTTTCGGTATTAGGACCGTTCTTCCTTCAGCGAGCCACGATGGTATTGGCTCACAGTTAAATAACCAATTTGAAAATATACGGGCAAGATGGCGGTGGGTACTAGTGAGCTTCTTCCACCAAAAATTTTATTATTATTATTATTATTATTAAATTCTTAATACGATAACATACCAAACTATCACTTCCTTTAACTTAAGCGATCGGATTTAATATTTATAAGACCCTAGGCCACAAGGGCGCGCATACTCGGGGGCAGGGGCGCCCCCTAGCTTGGAGGAAAATTAAAATTTTGGGTCTAAAAAGGAGTTTGAAGAAAGCAAAATGGCTTTTTTATGCTCGTCAATGCTATTTTTGTGGAAACTGGAAATTTGTATGGCAAATCACTATTCGTGACCCCCCTCCCCTCCCTCAGGAGACAGAGTTTTTTTTTGTTGCTCATCGATGCTATTATATTTTTGGGGAAATTGGGAATGTTTATGGCTACTTACAAATCACTATTCCTCATCCATTCCTTACCCCTAGTTCTAGGCCAGGTGTTCTTAGGGGCTCCAGTCTGGTCAGTGATTTTAAAGTAATATAATTATGTAATGTGAGTTATAATATCGGTGGTTAAACTCTAATATATTGTAACCCAGACTTTTTCAAAATTTGTGTTTATATCATTTTTGAACTTTTTTCAATTTCAAATATTATCGAGTGCTTGTGAAACATTACTCCGTATGACGAACTTTTGTTCGCATTTAAACACACGCTGTATTCATATGTTCACTTATCATTCAGCTAAACTGAAACTTTAAGCACTCGATTTCTTTGGTTAGTATGATCAAAATCCAAATGTAAATTAAAAATCACAAAGTGATTGAGAAAATTATCAAACTGGATCGACTGGGAATCGAACCCAGGATCTCTCGGTAACTAGCCAGGTGTCTTCGCCACTAGACCAACGATCCTCTGTTCGACAGCCGCCCCAATTCGATAACCATTCAATCACTTATGTGTATTGGTACTCTCTCTAATGCGAGAAACAGCTACTATTTTCAATTTGAAATATTATCGAATGCGAACAAAAGTTCGTCATACGTAGTAATGTTTCACAAGTACTCGATAATATTTGTAATTGAAAATAGTAACTGTTTGTCGCATTAGAGAGAATACCAATACACATAAGTGGTTGAATCGTTACCGAATTGGGGCGGCTGTCGAAAAGAGGATCGTTAGTCTAGTGGCGAAGACACCTGGCTAGTTACCGGGAGATCCTGGGTTCGATTCCCAGCCGATCCAGTTTGATAATTTTTTCAATCACTTTGTGATGTTTAATTTAATTTTTGAACTTATTATATGATTATTCATCTAATTTGAAAAAGTCATGAAGCCTCAAACAATTGAAAGGCTTTATTTTTGTAAATTTTAAAATGTGGTGTAATCATTAAATTTTTAATTAAACGAAACTAAATTAACAATTAAAATGTCCTAAATTAATTTTTTTTTGTAAATATTTCGAAATAAATCTTAGTATCACTACTTATTAGGCAAAAAGATCCCTAGTCACCAGTCCTGTCGTCAGACTGACATCAGATCTACGTACTTAGGTCTACATTACCTTTCGTCAGATTGACGTCCGTCTGCGCCGTTTCTGACGAATATACAGACGGCAGACTGTCGACAGAAAGTCAAGACAAAAAATCATGTAAGCCTATAAGCTTATGGGAAGTTAATAAGTTGAATTTTAATTAGCTAAACAATATTTTTCTGGTCGAAAAATTGTTTTTCCTGAAGATTATTGTCCGCACCCATTGCCCGACAGGTCGGGAAATGGAAGCCTAAAATTTACTTTAAATTCTATAAAAATTTAACTTTATAATCAAAATAAAAGAATTATTCTAACGATTCTAAGGGTTTAGATTCTAAAGACCAGGGCAAAGAACACAAATATAATCAGCTACGCTATCGGAGTCAAAACATATTGTGTATGTGCAGTTTCCACCCCTTCTACTACGATACCATTACTATCTTTGAAAAAAAGCCCTGCATTCAATGTTTTTCAGATGAGAATCACATAGGCTCTTATTTCCTGTAATCCACCATTTTGTAAAACATATGGTTATATATTTCAATATTCACTTGTTATACCAATAGATAGCTTTTTAAAAAAGAGCAATACTGCCAATTTAAACTTTTGCTCTATCTCTTACCGTTTTCGAGATATTTAAAAAATTAAATTTTTACCCCAATTTTTGGAGGGCGATTTCACCCCTTCAAACCGTTTTTCCGCCGATAAAAAAAAATACGTGTCGCTTATTTCTTAGTGTTCTACAACATATCTAAGTTTCATCAAAATCGATAGGTCCGGCCTCGGGCCCTTTACTTGTTTGTGTGAAGTGTGGGCCAAAGGAACTTTGTTTCTTGAGCCGGAATTGAACTTGTGGTTATGGCTGGAACCGAAGGTGCTGTGACGACTGGAGATGAGTCCTCCTGAAGGTTGCAATGTCTGCGACGTTTGTTGATTATTAGGACAATGATTATTATTGCTGTGAAGACCACGATGATGCTGTAGGTAGTTGTAATATGTATGAAACCATGAGTTTTGATTTTGTTAATTTCATTCCTATTTTGCAAATGAAAGTCGTTTAGTTTTTGTAAGTTGATTTTAGGTTCAAAATGACTTTCGACGATTGGAAGATTATGTAACGGAAGGATTTGCAGTTGGTCGCGAAATTCGTACTCGATATTTTGATATGTAAGTTCGTTGATCGTCAGCGAGCTTTTTCTGAAGTTGATTAACATAGTACCAGTGAGTTGTCTTCTTTTTACACCACATGTCGATGCTAAGGTCAAATTGACGGCATTTTTTATAATGACATAGGAATTCAAGATCTTCTTAATTTCTGTTTGATTTCCGAACTCTTCATAGGTACAGTTGCCTGGATAACTGCGGAGAATTTTTTTAAAGCACTGATCATTTTGAATCTTGATTAGGTTTTCCAATTTGCAAATGTGTAGATTTTCAATTCTGGGACAACTTTGTTTAGCAAAATACATTTGATGCTCGTTGGAAAGAATAAAAGGATAATGGATTTTTAATAGTTTATTTTGTGTGGGTATAGGTTCTACTAAATTGTATTTAAAGGTATCTGGTTGGAAATGAGGGATTTGGATATTGAATATTACAGCTATATGATTACAGTAAGCTTGAAGCGTTAGAAGTTCGTAAATTTGTTCGGTTGATGTTATTGAAATATTTTGATTTTTAAGGAGCTGATACGTGTGTTCAAGCTCTTCCGGTATAAGAATGTTTTTTGGAATTACGTTTAATTTAGCTAGATTGATTGATTCGATAATATCTTCAATATGGTTGTTACGTAAATCAATATTATAAGAAAGTTGATATAGGTATTGCATGTACTTGAAATCATTTTCGTCTTCTCGTACCTTATTTTGAATGTCGGATCCTAGTTTGTTTAAGTATTTATTTATAACGTTTTGTTATGAGTTAATATGATCTGTAATATTTTTAAACCTTTGAATCATTTGTTCGTTTAATTTTACTTGTTTATTGGATTGAAATATTAAATTATTTTGAATTGGTTTTAAGTCAGTTAATTCTTTATTAATTTGTTGAGCATCGTTACTGTCCATGTTGCCTGTTATGAACTTGATGGCGGTATCAAGACCGTCAAAAAGACTCCTCTTTTGAGTTTTGCGAGGATAAATTATTTTCAGATTATTTGCTAATGCTTTGAATTTTAGATTCAATACTTCTCTAATACTACCTAATTTTGCTTTATCACTAATGAGACTTAGAGATTGAGAGATTTTGTTTAAATTAACTTTGTAGTCGTCTAGATCTATGTAATGCAAGTATTTGTAATAATTTTCAATGATTTTACTGTTGCCTATCTTGATCGCGAGAAGTCCCGGGTTGTTCGTCAAGTCTTGTATTTCGATTCGTTGCGTCATTGTCATGGTTATTCTTGTCAACGTTATGATCCTGTAATAATTATGGCTTTCTTAATTTTTGCTTCGGGATTTTACGATTTTTAGTATTAGTAATAGTAACATTATTATTTTCTTTAACTTTAATCTGTTTAAATTTGGGATGAAGTTTGTTATGTTTATTCTCAGTGAAATATGCTATTTGATTTGATTGGTATTCTTTAGGTTCTTCACGATTTTGATTAATTTTTGCAATGTGTTTTTGTTTAGTTTTCTTTACTTTAACTTTATTGTATAAAATTTCCTGTTTATTCTGAATATCATCTAAATTTGGTTGTAATTTAATGTCATATGTGCGTTCGAAAAATAATTTGAAAGGTGTGTGTTTGATAGCGGAATGGATGGTATTGTTATAGGTGAAGATAGTTTGGGACATTTTAATTTCGGGGTGAACTTGTTTGTCTTTGTTATGTACTATTCGGTAAATTTCAAGGAGTGTGGAATGGAGTCTTTCCACAGGGAAATTGGAGTTTGAACTTCGAATAGATGTCATATGCATTTTGATATTATACTGCTCACAAAATTGTTTGAATCTTATCGAATCAAAACCTTTTTCTGCGTCAGTTACTATTAATTTTGGTCGATCGTATGCTGTAATGAATTGTGTAAAAGCGCCTACTAAATGAAGAGAATTTCGCATTTCAACAACGTATGCCTGTGTAAATCGCGAAAATTTATCTATGATGGTTAAATCAATTAAACGATCTAAGTAGAAAATGTCTAAATGACATATTTCTAAAGGTCTTGCTGGAGTTGCTGTTAGCTGAAATTTTTGTTTAGGCGGTCTCCTATCATATTTGTTTTCATTACAGTATTTGCAGTTATTGATGTAGTATGTTATTTTAGACTTTAGGTTCGGGAAATAATATTCACGTCGTATATGGTCAAATGTTTCGTTTATTCCTCGATGGGATTGACTATGGTGTTTTTTAATAATTTCATCTTGCTCATCTTCGTCAGTCACGTTTGTAAGGATTTTTGTGGTTCTAATGACTTTAAATTGTTTCGATTGTGAAAAGTACTGACTGTAAATTTCTTGAAAACGGTTAAAAATTTGATCATCAGGACAATAAACTGCAGTAAGTTGTTTAGGATGAAGGTATTCTTTAAAAATGTTAACTAATATTTGATTGGAAATATTGGGGTAGTGAAGTGTTTGTCGTCTTTTTGTTTTGAATAAAATTTCTAATTTACGTTTAGCTGGTTCTTTCTTTTGATAAATTACTAACTGTTTTTTAAAGTCATTTAAAGGGTTTTCAGATATTCGTATGAGTGATGTGTCGTCTTCGTCTGCACTATGAGCGGTCATCATACTAGCGTTACTGTCATTTTGTCGGGAACTGGTTGAGGATAAGGATTCAGTATTATAGCATTCAATTTTTATACGGGATAAGGCTGCGTTAGTGTTGTATTTTCCACTTTCGTGTAATAATGTATAGTCGTATTCTTCAAGTTTAAGTACGAGTTTACTGTTAGGTTTTTTAGCGACATAAGCCATGTTAATGGTTTATGATCCGTAATGATTTTAAATTTTCGTCCAAATAAATATGGTCGAAAGTAACGGACGGCCCAGACAATTGCTAAAAGCTCCTTTTTAATTGTCGAATAGTTTTGTTCAGTAGTCGTTAGTATCCGTGAGGCGTAACATACTGGTTTGTCGCTTCCGATCGGTCCTTGGGATAAAACTGCGCCAATAGCAAAGTTACTCGCGTCAGTTGCTAGAAGGAATTCTTTGGAAAAATCGGGGTAGGAAAGTATGAGGTCTCCTGATAAAAGTGTTTTACAGATTTCAAAACATTTTATGTATTCAGGAGTGATTTTTACATCAGCTCCTTTTTTAAGACAGTTCGTCATGGGTTTTGTGAGCTTCGCAAAGTCCTTGATGAACTTTCGATAGTAGCCCAGTAGTCCTAAAAATGATTTGATCTGTTTTTGTATTTTGTGGATAGTTGGTGATTGCTAGATTGGTAGTGGATAGTTGGTGATTGCATGGATTTTAGAAGGGTTCGGTTTAATTCCTTGGTCCGAAATTATGTGTCCTAGGAAATCAATTTCCTTGTGCAGGAATTCACTTTTGTCTAATTGCACTTTTAAGTTCGCTTGTCTAAGTCTGTCAAATATTTTAGAGAGATTTTCAATATGTTCTTGTAATGAAGTCGAGTATATTCTTATGTCGTCCATGTAAACTAAACAAATCGTTCCTTGTAATTCCCTAAGTACATTATCCATGACCCTTTGAAAGGTCGCAGGGGCATTTTTTAATCCAAAGGGCATTCTTACAAATTCCCAGTGGCCATGCTCGACAGTGAAAGCTGTTTTCTCAACGTCTTTTGGATGTACTTCTATCTGATGAAATCCACTAGCTAAATCTAGTGTAGAGAAATACATGCATTTACCCAGTTTATCTAAAATGTCCGAAATGTTAGGTAAAGGGTACTTGTCGTCAATCGTCTTTTCGTTTAGTTTTCTATAGGCAACGACAAGTCTCCATTTTTGTCGTCCACTAGCGTCTAATTTTTTGGGAACTATCCATATAGGAGAGGACCAGGGAGAGTAACTTGGTCATATAATACCTTGCTCAAGTAGTTTGTTAATTTGAGCTTGCACTTCTTCTTTATGGATATGGGGATAACGATAGGATTTTCTGTAAATTGGAACGTCGTCTTTTGTCTTAATTCCATGTTTTATCTGATTAGTGAAAGATAGACCTTGGCCTTCTTTAAAGAATACATCTTCAAATTGTTTGCAAACTTTTATGATTGCATGTTTTTCTTCATTCAACACAATCAACACGAATTAGGTTTTCAATAGGTGGTAGGTTAGGATCGGGTGAAGTAATTTGGTGTGAATTAAAGTCAATTGTCTTGTGTTCGACTCGTAATGGTTGTTCTACGTAAAAAGTTTGTGTGAGGTCTGATAAATTTATAACAGAGGCTGTTATGTACCAATTATCAGAGGAATAAATTCCTTCAGGTATCAGGAATTTTTCTCCAATATAAATGTTTTTTGACAAAACATCTCCTTGTTGAAAATCTACTGGTAATCGTATGATTTGTTGTGTTTTCGGTTGAATTGTGTATTTGCCTGATGTAAAATTAGGTTTGAATAAAAGTCTATTTGTCGAATTTAGTGTGTTTAATGTTTTGTTATGTATGTCAATTTTTGCATGTAATGTGTTTAAAGCGTCAAGTCCTAATAGTCCGTCAAAATAATTATGAAATTTGAAAACTAAAAAGTCAAATTAACCGGGTTGGTTAAATTCGATAAAAATAGGTAATGTTACTTTTTTATTAAATTTGTGTGAACCTAATATAGTTTTAATTTCTAATGTTGGGATAGGTTTAATATCGTTAGGGTAGACATATTCGGGATTTATAAAGGAATTAGAACTTCCAGTGTCGATAAGGAATTTTAAGGGTTTGTCTTCTGGAGTTGATATATGGATATAAGGAAAGGTTGTACCGTGTGTGTTTAAATCTATGTATCCTGTTGATTCTGGTAGTCGCAATGAAAATCCGTATTGTCAGTTTCATATGCAATGTCAAAATGTCCGTTATCGGTATCATCTATAGTACTGTCTAAAGTTTGTTCAGTTTCATATTCCACAAATTGATCTAAGTCGATTTGGAGTTGTTCTACATTATGTAGTTCGCGACTAGTGAATGTGGGTTGACTATTTGATTGAAAGAAATTATTTC
The DNA here is from genome assembly GCA_035578155.1 of Brachynemurus nebulosus. Classification (NCBI taxonomy): domain Eukaryota; kingdom Metazoa; phylum Arthropoda; class Insecta; order Neuroptera; family Myrmeleontidae; genus Brachynemurus; species Brachynemurus nebulosus. Next base: position 118,890,298 of record JAPWDM010000001.1, on the reverse strand, counting down.
CTATTCTAGGTTGTTGTTGTTGTTGTGGCCTGTGTGCGCGAATACTAATTTGATTGTTACCTATGTCCATTGGTGTAGGTGTAGATGTAGATGGTTGAGGTTTATTAAAAGAATTTTGTGGTGGTCTAAATTGATTGTACTGTTGAGGAGGGATTCGGAATTGTGGTTGATGATTTCTTAGTTGTGGGGGTTGGTGTGATTTGTATTGTGGAAATGTTTGGGGTTGAAATGTGGTTGGTCTAGGTTTAAATGGTGATTGAAATGGTTGTGCGATTGGTTTACGCGGTAATATGTTTTTATGAATTGGTTGACCTACGTTTCGTGTATAATGTTTTACTCTTTTATGCAATAATTAAATGCATCTTTTAGTGATATTGGCGCCCTAGCACGAACAACTGATCCAATCGGTTCTTTTAAACCTGTTAAGAACACATTAAGACACATTTCGCTATATAATTTATTTTTTGCTCTAATAACAGATGTGTCGCTTTCCTGAATCGGTACGTGATTTGTTAATGTTGAAAAAATTTCAATAACATTTCCGTAAAATTGTTCGATAGTTAAATTTTGTTGTTTCATACTATGAAGATCTTTTATTAAACTTGTTTCACTTCTCTTATCAGAGTAGTGTGATATTAAATTTTATTTAATAGAAGACCAGTCAATAGGTGTGCCATACATGTTGAGCACTTCGTTGGCCTCACCTACGATTTTATTTCTAATAGCACGAAGCCATAATTTGCCGATACCGGGTGCTATTGAAAGAATTTCCTCTACGTTAGAAATAAAATCAAACAACAATCTAGGATTTCCGTTATATTCGGGAAGATGTTTAATTGGGTCGGGAATGCATAATGCATCAAAAATAGCGTTAATATTTACTTCCGTCATTGCATCAAAATAATTACTATTACTACAATTTAAATTAAAATTATTTTCACTATTATCTACACTAAAATTATCTACACTAAAATTATTTTCAAAATTATTTGAATTAAGATTATTTTTAAAGTTTTCAATATTATTTAAATTAGAATTATTTTCAATGATATTTAAATCGAAATTATTTTCGGAATTTTCAATAGATTGAACACTTGGTTCGATAACACTATTACTAACTAGCCTAATTTGAATTTCTTGTTCCGTAAACCGCGGAGAAGAAATTGGATTTACACTCGTTACGTGTTCAGCGTCGACACGAGCGGAAACTTTCCTACGGGATTCTTTGTTTTTAGGATGGGGACTAGATTTGTCTTCTTTTGGGATGAATGGATTTGGCATTTAAAAAATGAAACAAGCACCAAATATAAAATTGCGTACTCACAGTTCCCCAAAATCCATTTGTAGTTGACTCGTAGTAGATTGGTTCGTTGTCCGGATGAAGGATTGAAATCCAAGCAGCAACTTCGACTGGGAAAACCACTATTCTCGATGATCCGTCGAGGTTGGAGTATCCAGTAAACCGCTGAATATTGTCCACAGTTTTAACTACTGATCCAGGTTTAACCACTTCCAGACGATCCTCAAAGACTGCGCCACTTTGGTTTCGAGTGTCGAAAGATTATTAAAAAAAAACTTTATTTATTTTAAATTTACAACAATCGAAATCCGCAAGAAAATTTATTTATGATAATCAAACGAATCACTACAAAATTACTAGTTCACAATTCAAAATCTCGATAGGTAAAATTCCACGAGCAACGTTATTTCGTTCTTTTTATAATTTTCAATATGCTGACTTTGCTTGTGGAATTTGAACATTGATCTTTACAAATTTATTTTATAAAATTGAAAAAGTATTGTATTAGTATTTCCTGTTTGTGAGTTAAAGAAAAAATCATATTATAACAAAATTGCTTAATAAGCTGCAATAAAAAGTAATAATTATTTTATTAATGAGTCCCAATTTGACTGTTATATAACTATATATATAAAGATAAATATATAAAAAGATAAATACCCAATAGACAAATGGATCAATGATTTTGAAGATTTAGCGGAAGTTATGCAATGGAATAATTTACAGAAGCTAGTGTTTGCTAAAAAATCGTTGAGAGGTTTAGCTAAATTGTTTGTACAAGCGGAACGAGGCATAAATTCCTGGAATAAATTGAAAGAAGCATTAATTGAAGAATTTACAATTAAAGTCAATAGTGCTCAAATACACAAATTATTGATAAATAGAAAGAAAAGAAGTGAGGAAACAATTCAAGAATACGTACTAACAATGCGTGAAATAGGAAGTCGTGTGAATTTAGAAGCCGAAGTAATTATTCAATACATTATTGACGATATCTCTGACGAAACTGCGAACAAAATTGTTTTGTATGGCGCAACGAACTTTACTGAGTTCAAAGAGAAGGTTAAGCTGTATAATCAAATAAAATCAAGAACAGAAGTCGAAAGAAGAAATATAAAGAAGACAGAAGATGGCAAAAAAATTAAATATAGAAGATACGCAGATAATTGTTTTAACTGCGGTGAGAAGGGGCACAAGAGCAATGAATGTCCAGGCAAAAATAAAGGCACCAAATGCTTTAGATGCGGAGAGTATGGTCACATTTCATTGTCTTGTCCACAGCAGAAATATAATAAAGAAGTTACTAAAGAAGTTAAGCCGAGTATTGTCAACAATATGACAATTACGCCAAGAAGATTTGTGAAATTGAATTTCATAGAAGTTGGAGCCGAAGTAGATGCATTTTACGATACAGGAAGTGATATCCATGGCGTCAGAGAAGATTTTTACAATGAGTATTTAAAGGAATTAGTGGATCTAGATAATTTTAGGATACCTTTGAATGGATTGGGACGTAAAGAGATAAAGACTTTAGGTAGTTTTAGACAGACAGTAACTATTAACAACGAAAAATTTGATTTTACTTTTCATGTTATTCCTAGTGACGCAATTTATTTTAAAGCTATTATAGGTGAAACAATTCGAGATGATGCTATTATTGAATTGGCAGAAGAAGAAACCATTTTTCATAAAATGATGAAAAACAAATTGTTAGCAATTCAAGTTGAAGTAAATGAGGAAAATAAATTAGACAATATGCAACATATTACAGACTCAACACTTAGAAATGAAGTTGAAAATCTTGTTATGAATTACGAACCTAATAAAACGGAATCTACAGATGTTCAAATGAAAATCGTACTAACAGACCAAGAACCAGTACATCAGAGCCCGAGACGTTTACCAGTAACCGAGCGAGAGGTTGTTGAGAAGCAGATTGAAGATTGTTTAGAAAAAAATATCATAAGACGAAGTTCATCCGATTATGCCAGTCCAATAGTGATCGTAAAAAAGAAAGATGGAAAATTGCGAATTTGTGTAGATTTTCGTAAATTGACCAGGAAAATTATTAAAGAACGATTTCCATTACCATTAATCGAGGATGTCATAGATGCTTTACAAGATGCCAAAATCTATACAACTCTTGACCTAAAAAATGGATTCTTCCATGTGGATGTGGCTGAAGAAAGTCGGAAATTTACATCTTTTGTAACACACCATGGACAGTGGGAATTTTTAAAAGTTCCATTTGGACTTTGTAATAGTCCAGCGGTGTTCCAACGATTTATCTACAGAGTTTTTCAAGATTTGATAAGAAATAAAGTAGTGATTCCATATGTCGATGATTTCATTATACCTGCTAGAAATGAAAAGGAAGCAGTTGATCGTCTAAAATTAGTTTTAGAAACAGCGAGCAAATTTGGATTGGAAATAAATAAACAGAAATGTCAACTTCTAGAAAAGAAAGTCGAGTTTCTGGGATACTTGGTAGAGGAAGGTACGATTAGGCCTTCATCAGCAAAAACACGAGCAATCAAGGATTTTCCAGTTCCTAAAACAGTGAAACAAGTGCAGAGTTTCTTAGGGTTAACAGGGTATTTTAGAAAGTTTATCCCATCATATTCCATCATTGCCAAACCCTTAAGTGACCTTTTACGAAAGGACAACACATTCGAATTCGAAGGAATAGAAATGCATTCATTTGAAAAACTCAAAGAATTGCTTTCAAACGAACCTGTACTACATATTTTTAAACAAAATGCGGAAACGGAGTTACATACCGATGCTTCTAAATTTGGATATGGGGCTGTACTACTACAGAAGATGGAGGATGATACATTTCATCCAATATATTACTATAGTAAAAAGACGACAGAAGTTGAAGAGAAATATACGAGTTATGAATTGGAAGTGTTGGCCATTATTCAAGCTTTAAAGAAATTTCGAGTTTACCTGTTAGGAATTAAATTTAAAATAATAACCGATTGTGCTGCGTTTCAAAAGACTATGGATAAAAAAGAATTAACTACACGTGTAGCTAGATGGGCATTACTTCTTGAAGAATTTGACTATTCTATAGAACACAGGAATGGTTCAAGGATGCAACATATCGACGCTCTAAGTAGATATCCAGTGATGGTAGTCGAAGATATGTTATTGCGTCGCATAGAAGCTGCGCAACTACAAGATGAAAATCTTAAACCCATAATTGAGATTTGTAAATCCAAGTTGTCCTATGAGGATTATGTCTTGCAAGGAAATATTCTGTATAAGGAGAAGGATGGAATTAAATTATTGATTATACCGAAAAGCATGACCAATGAAATTATACGAATGGCCCATGAACCATGTCATTTCGGAATAAAAAAGACAAAGGAGAGAATATCATCAGAATACTTTATACCTAAACTCTATCAAAAGATATCAGATTTCATCAGTATGTGTATTCCATGCATACTGGCAAACAGCAAGCATGGGAAACAAGAAGGACTACTCAACCCCATCCCAAAGGAATCCCCATTGGACACGATTCATCTAGACCATTGTGGACGGTTGGAGTCTACAAAGAAAAATTACAAATATTTGTTAATAATGATCGATGGATTTACTAAGTTTAGGTGGATTTTCGCAACTAAGACCGTCAATGCGAAAGAAACAATCGATAAAATCAAAATTCATCAAACTACTTTTGGAAATCCAAGACGTTTCATTACGAATAGGGGAGGTGCTTTTAGAGCAACCGAATTTATGGAGTATTGTCGCGACGAGAATATCGAACATGTACAAATAACCACGGGCTTGCCGCGTGGAAACGGTCAAGCTGAAATTACAGTGCGGACTGTAACTGCCGCATTAAGGCGTATGTCGGTGGACAAACCAGAGGCGTGGTATAAGCACGTACCACGATTACAAAAATATTTAAATGCAAGTTTCAGTCGAAGCATACAGAATAACCCAATTAAACTGCTCTTTGGGGGTAGAGATGAGAACAAAAGAGGACCTAGAATTAAATAAACATCTAGAAGAAATTAATCGTGAGATATTCAACGAAAGAAGGAATGAATTAAGAGAAAAGGCGAAACAGTCATTACAAAAAATTCAAAATGAAAACATTAAGGCTTTTAATAGAAAACGACGTAAAGCTAAAAAATATAAAATTAACGATTTGGTGGCTATCAAAAGAACAGAGTTTGGAACGGGAATTAAGTTATTTCCAAAATACTTAGGGCCGTACAAAGTAACTAGGGTAGGTTATAATGACAGATATGATGTCCAAAAAGTAGGAGATGCAGAAGGTCCCAGGATTACAAAAACCAGTGCTGATCATATGAAGGTCTGGGGGGTTGCCGATACTGACTTATCATCTGGGTCAGACGATGAGCAGGATGTCCGAGATGTAGGAATGTTTCAACAGGGTTTAAGATCGGGTCAGTAGTTCAGTGCGTATCTGTGGAGATATTCACTTGATTTTTATTTAAAAAACAGAAGAAGAAAATTTGTCATTTTAATTGTTAGACTGTGCTGTATGTTTAATTGATAAATATTATTAATTATATTCATTTATTGACGAATGTGAAGTTTTATTGTGTGATTTCTAAATTTCTAATATTATATAAACAACATATATATGTTTATTACTTGTCTCTTTAATTGTATTTTTATTGTAAATTATTTAATTAAATTTATATCTTATCGGCGGAAGCTGATAAAAATTCATACGTATACCCTGAGCCTAGTTTAAATTTACTTTCTACAGTGATACCGCATGCATACATTAACTTCAACTTATTTAAATATAAAACTTTGTATAATGAGACATCGTAGAAACAGATTTCTCGACTCTGGACGCTTGGAAACAATTGCTATATGCTGAAAATAGAAACAAATTTTCGATCCCGCACTCTGCTAACAAATGATAATGCTAAAAATAACTATAAGCCAATTAATTAAAATAACAGTCTACCGGTGCGGCAAGATCAAAAAGACTCCTGCGCCTACGCACATGCCAATTAACTAAAATGACTCAGCGAAAACTGCAGAGGTTAGAGGAAGGTTATCTGACACCGGAAAGACGAAATAACTACATGCCAATTAGTTGTCGGAAGTCTGATAAGCCAAGTACAGTATGCTGCAAAAATTCATCGGTTACCTATTATGGGGATCAACATTTTTGATGTGGAGTGTGCCGCAGAACTCTTATGCCGTAGTATCGGTACAGGTTAGCTACTGTAGTGGACACTTAACTTAACACTGTATGTGTGGTCACAGTTGGTGTTTATACACTCATTGCATTTTCAGAAATTAAAATGACTGAGTAATAATTAATAAGGTATATTATCGTATAATAAGGGTAGAAATACAAAATATATACCTTAGACCTAATTATGCCCCTTCCATTCATACTTAACTTCAATTCCACATAATTTCATCCAAGAGACTAGAATGGATTCGAAATAAACTAAATTCGAAATAGTTGGCAAAAGCTTGATTAAATTATATTCGAATATTTTGATGTAGCTTTATAACATCTTCAGTCAACAACAATATTTTTAATATTCCAATATAATTAAATCAAATTTTTGCCAATTAATTCGAGTTTGGTTTTTTCCAAATCTTTGGGCTTTGGTTGAAAATATGTAGAATTGAAGTCAAGTACGAATGAATGAGGCATAGTAAGGTTTAAATTATATATTTTGTTTATAGTTATTTCCTTTTAAACATTTTGTATAAAGATAGAAAAGTATGCAAACATATTTTTACAATTAACGTTTTCAAAGAAGATAAGAGATTGATTTTTTAAATAAATAACAATTTTTAAAATTCTTTTAATAAAAACAAAGAATTAGCGAAAATTATAGAATTTTATCTTTTTTTATATACGTCTGCTAGTAATATAGATTCAGAGAATCCGTTTTCAAAATTGCTAAAAGACAGCAATGCTTTTTTCATATTTGCATGTGTGTGTGTGACATGCTTCATTGTTGTGAACTTCACATACACTTTATGCTGACTTCATCAAATTTTATAGCTGAACTACTAGAAGTAGATTCCTATTTTGCATGTATATAATATGTACTGTACTTACTTTGTGACGTTGAAATATAAGTCTTCAAGTTTTGTTAGAGTTAAATAATGAGTCGCGACAAAAACAAATGCAGTAGTATCTAAAAACTGTTCGCAGAGAGTCCAAGCCACGGCTGTTCCTTCATCGTGAGTAGTCCCTCGACATATCTCGTCAATAATAACAAGACTGCTGGGGGTTAATGAATCGATTATTGACTTCATTTCACGAATCTAAAAAATAAATTAATGAAGTCATCGCCAACCCGAAGGGACACGAGTCGACTCGGTATGATAATTCGACAACTTACTCGTAGAAGCTACAGTAGTAGACTTGAATTAATTAGTAAGTATTCAAGTACCAATAGTTAGTAGTCGAATACCGTAAGTACTTATACAAATACAATATACTTACATCAAGTTGAAAAGTTGAGGCATCGCATTCAATACAATCATCAAAATTGATCCTTGTAAAAATTCTATTGGTAATACGGATACACGCCTTCGAAGCAGGAACGAAACTTCCAAGTTGTGCCATTATATGAAGAAGTGCAACCTGTTTGATGTATATACTTTTTCCGCTCATATTTGGTCCAGTGATGATATTAAAATTTCGATAAATAGAGGAAGACTTAAAATAAATAATATTTATTATATACTATATTATAATAGTATATTGTCAAAACTAACCTAACCTTAACTAACCTCACCATCTAGTTTTTATATTAAAGTTGAAGTATATTGTCAACACTAACTAAACTAACTTAACCTTTGAGCAAAGGGTAACCTTAACTAACATCACCACCTAGTTTTTATATCAAAGTCGAAGTATATTGTCAAAATTAACTAAACTAACCTCACCACTTAGTTTTATATCAAAGTCGAAGTATATTGTTAAAACTAACTAAATTAATCTAACCTTAACTAACTTCACCACCTAGTTTTTATATTAAAGTTGAAGTATATTGTCAACACTAACTAAACTAACTTAACCTTTGAGCAAAGGGTAACCTTAACTAACATCACCACCTAGTTTTTATATCAAAGTCGAAATATATTGTCAAAATTACCTAAACTAACCTCACCACCTAGTTTTTATATCAAAGTTGAAGTATATTGTCAA